>VDFB02061577.1:0-122741 GCA_007258455.2 Sequoia sempervirens
TTACATATATATATGTATGTATGTATATGTTATATTATATATTAATATATATTTAACATACATGATTTTTCTTGGGATTGACTATCATTTATCATGGTAGGGGTTGATTATTAGAGGTCGATTTTAGTTGCTGAAGACTATGTTTATAGAAGTCAAGTTTCTCTCTTGTTGTCACGCTTTATGGAACACATATTTCATTTAAAGCTTGTTGTCTTATGTCGATGAAAGACATAGAATTAGTCGATGACTATGGTGAAGATTATCTTTAACTTGGTAAACTTAAATTTCCATGTTTTTATACTTGAACCAGCATCTGTTGAAACATGAGAAATAGTCAACTTTGTCAAAGAGGGTAAATATATAAGTCGACTTATCCCCAGATTAAGTCAATGAATGCATGGTGTTGCAAGCTGGTAATTGAATGTTTCTACTTGCAAGGAAATCACGACAACATTGAGAGGAGTGTAGAAGCTTTAGCACCACCTCTAGAAACCTGTTTACTGTAGATGTCTATTGATGGAGATAATTCAAATTATCCATGTGAAAATTTGAATAAGTCTCTATTTTTTGTCAATCTAGCAAGTCAATTTGTAGATGTTTTGCTGAATATGAGCTTACATAGTCACCACCCTTTTGTTGTGATATATGTGTGGCTGTGCATGGTGTTTTCTATCCATATCCATGCTGAAACTATAGGAAAAGTTGTTACCAGTCTACTATATAAATAGAGGAGTAAGTTCATATGTTTGTTCACATTCCTTAAACAATTTTATGCATTCTTCTTGCAAAATTTTATGCTACATTATTCCCAGCTTATTTCCATTTTACTTGTGTGAGAGAGAGAGAGAGAGATAATTCTATCATATTGAGAGAAAGTGTTGCTATGTGAGTGAATCAATCTATCAACTTGAGAGTTTGAAGTTCATTGTGGCATTTCTTGAGAAGCTATTACCAATCTTCTTTTTGTTTGGGAGAGGTTGCATTGTTGTCAATTGATTGGATAAGCGATAATAGGCATGAGGATATTCTTCTTTGTTATTTTGAATTATGATTGAATTGTTCTCCATGTATGCTTGAAATGTCTTTTCCAAGTACTTGCATTTAGAGAATTTAGGATGTCATTGAAAAGGAATAGAAGCTTTGATGTTGTTTTTATGAAGTTCTTGCAAGTACTCCATAATAGGAGATTGGTGTTTATCATAGGTATTATATACTAGATATGAATTAACATGAGTGGCACATGTGATACAATTAGCTAAGTTATTAATTTAACGACAATAGCTTGTGTTTACTCCTAGGATTATTTATCTAGTATGGGAAGGAGCTTGTGTACTTACTTGTTAAGTAGGTTTATTCCAAGTAGGTTAAAATGGTGATAGGTTATCTCTGGGATGATAGATTATCCGTTGAAGGAAATACCCATGCGTAGTTTAAGATGGCCTTAAGTCAAATCAGCCCTGAGTAGTGTATGTGATAGATGACCTTTTTTTGGTTTACTGTTGAGAATACTTTGGCCAAAGTAGTGTGATGACCTTTGGTTCCACTTTCAGTTCATTGTGATCTAGTATTACATACTAGTTCAATATTGTGGGATTAGAAGTTCTAGTTATGCAGGACACAACACTATGCTTAGTTGGATGTCATTATCGGTTACTCTACCAATCTCTTCATCGAAGGGAAGGGCCACCTATCGAATGATAGATGTGCGAAGGACCACATTAAGATTTTGAGGTTGGTGGAAAAGCGCTTGAGTGATGCTTCTCCTCCATAACAGGTGACAGAAGAACCAATATTTGAAAGTAAGGATCCTAGACCGTCTTACAACTATTTGTTCCAAAGCTCATTGAGCTATGTATGTAAATGTATGCCTTCTTGTATTGATGTAACTTATAAAATTATTGTAATGAAATGGAATTCTGGTTGTATTATGTTATGCATCTTTGTTTGTATATTCTCAATTAAAAAAAAGAAAAAAATTTATTGCAATGGCTTGTTTCATAGTTTATTTACTCGAAAGGTGAAAACTTAGAAATTTTTACTTCATTGAAGGGTTAGTATGTTACATAGGAAAGTATGTAAAACAAAACAGAAAGCTACAAGATGGAATGTATGCACTTGGAAATTTGAAGATGACTGGAAGGAGCTCTGAAATGTTGGAAATTCTAACTTTAATGTTGATTGGGACTCATATGCCAAGTTGGGTGAATCAGTCCTAGATCTGGGTTTTTGTCCAGAAATAGGAATCTGGCAAATGGGTATTTGAATCAGTAAAAACTTGAATTTTGACCTAAACTAGGACTCATATGCCAGAACTGGTGAATCAATCCAATTAGGTTTTTCTAAAGCTTTAAGGTCTAAATTTGGTCTTCAAGGTCTGCTTTGTGCTTCCTAATTGATTTTTGGATCTAAAACCCTAATTTGCAACCTGTAGAATTCCTCCAATTATCTCCAATGCAAGGTGACAACTTTGACAACTCTAGGCACTTTTAAAATTTTCTCCAAACTTTCTCTTCAATGTATCTTCAATCTAAACCTACAAATCACACACTAAAGAGAGGGAAAATTGTTGTTTTGTTAGTGGATAAGGTTTTGCCATGGTCAAACCCCGTTTTGGTAATCAAACCTTGAAATGAAATGAAATAGGAATGGAGAATGATGAATGAAAAAAATGAGATGTTGCAACTCACCAAAATCTAGCAATGAAGTGCTACAAACATGTGTGAGATGGCTCCAAAGTATGTAGACCTTGACTCTTGCTTGAATAGGATAGATCTTGAATGAAATGCTAGCTCAAGAATCATGAAACCCAACATCACAATTGTTAGCTCAAAAACAAACATGATGCATGAAGACTTTGACATGATGCTTGATGCTTGAAGAATGCTCTAAAATGCTTGATAATCAGCCCTTTAATGCTCTTGTAAACACTTGAATGCTCTTGTAAACTCAAACTTGCTATAAGGATGCTCATTCAACTTGCTAGGTGTAAAATGAGTGAAAAAAACTTGTATTTATACTTAATTATGCAACAATTCCCGAAATTACAACACTACAAGATGACATCAGATCTAGGAGGATAAAATCCTACCAAACTTTTGAATTAATTTTAATTTTGGGCCACACAAGACTCATTCACCGAAGGTCATGAATGAGTCCCATTAGGCATAATTTATGGGACCAATTTCAAAAATTCTTAGAAAGGTGTAAAATGCAAATCGGGGCCCAAAAACCTAGGTGGGACTAATACACCCAAGGTGGTGAATGAGTTCCGGATCACTAAATTGGGGCCACACAACCTAAAAACACCTGAATTATTATTGGATGTTGATTTGTGTCAGGATTATCCTTGAGAAGATGCATTAAATGAGGCTTGTGGATGCAAAATAAGGCCAATTAAAGCATAAAGAAGCTCAATTATTAAATAACACCCTAGAAAAGTGTGAAAGTGTGTTACAACACTTCACAACACTCCAAGAAAGGCACCAATAAGCTCATTTAGTTCACAAGGGCCCAAGACCTAATGTGAATATGTTAGACACATTGCAACACTAAATCAAGGCCATGTTAGGGGGGGCCTTTTTCCATCATTACAAGGACAAAAAAAATGAGTGATGTCCTTTTTTTTTGCTCCATCATAGATTAGGATTCTTCTTTAATAAACTAAATCCAAGGGTTGATATTAAACCTCATCCAAAGAATGATATTCAATGCTCAACCCATTAGAAGCCCTAAACATGTTAAAGTTTAATCCATCAAACTAATTACATTCTAATGGTGAATTATATCATCGTGGGGGGACTCTGGGACTAAGCTCCCTTTACTTAAGTTGTAACTTGAAAGCTCTTGTAATTAGAATAATAAAGTAAAATTAATTTATTAGTAAATTGTGTGGGATTTTATGGGTTTAAATTATCCATTTTAATTTAATTTAAGGGAAAAGGACTCATAATGGTTACCTCTACCCTCAACCTTTGTGTAATATAAATTAATTAATTATCATGTAAAGTTAACTAAATCTATAATAGAGATATAACTCTAGTAAGGCTAGTTATGACATTAACCTAGGATAGTGATTAAGTCAATTATAAAGATTTAATTGTTAGGGACATGGTAGGTTAATGAGTCCATATTACCTAAGATATGGCTTTATATTGACATTTAATTAAATAATTCCATTGTTTATTGAATTTTCTTAGGATGATCTTAAGGTCTTGGTCCCTAGACCCTAAGGTTTGATCTCAATTGTATAAAGGCCTACCATCATCCTAGACCCTTTGACAACATGTGTTATGTAAAGCATTGACTCGCAAGCCTTCACTCATGGATAGCTAGTATCTTCCAGATGCTTTGCTTCCACACTAAGTCATGGGCGCAGCACCATGTAGGTGTATATGTCATTCCATGGTAAGTTGTGAATAAGAATCTTTGCAAGATGTGTGTTGCAAGGGTGCACATATTAATTTAAGTAAAAAAAATTATTCATGTTTTCTTGTCATTTTATTTTCAAGCATAACAATACTCATTGCTCAAATATTTTGTTAATTTTTAGTTTAACTGAAAAATACTCTAGAATTCTAATCTGATCCCAAAAATATATTTTTTATTGTGGGAAAATGTTCATAAAAAGATTCTAAACCAATGTATTTTGTGTTTAAAAGGGGATTTCAATTCCCCAATAGATTCATTTTGTGTGAATCTCAAGAAGATATCAATCATGTGTTCCTTCACCATTCCTACTCAAGGGAAATTTGGGAAAACATTCTTAAAAAAATAAAAATTTAGTGGGTAATATCAGAAGACTTGATAGAATTCATTTAGGGCTAGATGACTCCTCACAAAAATCCAACATTATTTGAAATATAGAAGAAAATTCCTCCACATGTGGCTTGGGGAATATGGAAAGAGAGAAACAACCATATATTCAAAGAAAAGGTAAAAATTATAAACAACTATGTCATTTTATGTGTTCTTCAATTTCAAAAAGCATAATAACTCTTACATAAGAAGTGCAAAAAGCTCTCTATCATATCATGAAAATTTGATTTTTAAAAATTGGAATATTGACATAGATTTCTCAAAATGTGTCAATAAAACTAAACTTATCGGAAAAAAACACTTTTTGGAAACTATCTAAAAAGGGATGGTGAAATTGAACTTTGTTGATGTTTCAAAGGGTAACCCTGCTTGAGGGATTTTAAGGGACGATAAAGAAGATCTTATATAGTGTTACACTTTTTCCATTGGCCGGAAAATAAACAATGAAGCAGAGGTGATAGTTTTTTGGTGGAGCATTAAAAACACTCTTGTCAATAATATTCAAAAGTTACAAATTGAAAGGGATTCAAAAGTTATCAAACCTAATTGAAGGAGAAGTTGAATCTCCATTGAGACTAAAATATTATGTGAATGAAGTAAGATAAACCATAAATAATTTTCAACATATCTCTATAAATCATATATGTAGATGAGGGAATAACATCGCTGATGCAATTGCAAATACAAGTTTGGATGTAACTGATTGGAGTTGTCGGACAAATTTTAAATAACTTCCCACTCCCAATTCAAATAGCCATACAAAATGATACGAAATAATTATTTATTTGTAGATTGCATTCAAAAATATTGTAAAAGTGTTTTTAAAATTAGAATAATCCTTTCTTCTAATTTAAAATAATTTAAAATCGAGAGATCTTTTGTAATCATTTTTCTAATTACAAAACAGAAAGCAAGAACCAAGAGTACCATTAGCATATTATTCTCAAAGGGATGTAATAAATCATCATTGGATGCTAACACAAATGAGAGATATGAGGTGAGATACATTTCAAGTTTCAAAAATAAAAGATATAGCTTGCAAATATTGATGAGATCAAGAATTATGGTGTCATAAATGGTAATTATGACAAGGAGCTTCACTTTCTTCAAGGTTACCCTAATAATTTAAATTTCCTTAAAAATAATAGGAATTTTATCACTTTCTTGCATGGATTGAAGAGAAAAAAGAGAGAAAATATGGGAGGAGAAAAACTACATGTTGAACCTTCATCCTGTGAAAAAATGATGGAGAACACAAAAATTTAGAGAATATTTGAAAATATAGGTATGTCTAACTACTTAAAAGTGATTCAAGGACATGATAAGTTGTTGTAAACTCAATTTGTTGAGTCCTGGAACCAAAGGAAAGTGAAGAAGAGATTCAAGAGGGAATCCCTAAGGAAGATTGTGTTTCCTTTATCCCTGAATCCGAACCTCTTTTTGAGTCTAATCAAGTTGAAGAATTTGAGTAGAGAAGGGAGGACCAAGAATACAATGAACAACATGAAGACCTAAATAATCAAAAGGAAATCTAATACACAAGCAAAGAAAATATGGTTACCAATAACAAAGAAAATTGGAACAAGAGAATGGTAAAACTAAAAAATAAGGTCAAGAAATTGGAGGCACTATGTTAAAGGTTTTGAATATGTTCAAACAAATGATGAAATGCTCAAACACCAACATTACTATTCTACAAGGATAAATTTAAAAAGGAAGAAAAGTATAAATGAAAAGAAAGAAGCTAAAAAGTATCACTTTGGCTAAGGATGATGATGAAGAGGTGGACCTCAAAGACTGGAAATGACAAGTTTAACCTTATTTCAAATGATTAGAGTGCTCTACTAAGCCTCCAAAATCTCCAGACGGCCTAAGTTGTTGGTTCCTAGATTCTTTGTTATGTTGCTTTGGTTCTATTATTTGTTTTTGTCTATCAATTACCCTAGTGCAACTATGTTTGTTTCATGAACTCTAAACTTTTATATTTTATCTATGTTTAATTTCTCTTATGTAAGGGCTTGGTGTAATACCCCCATGTTTCTGATACTATTTACTACTATTGTTTGCTTTTATATGTTAGTGTGATACTGAATTGTGATGGTGATTGATTCATCGATTTGGTGTGTGCGGATGCGTAGTTTAGTTGATTGCTACAATTGATATTATTATTATGATTTATGATACTCTGTATATAATGTTTGGATTATTTTATTATGTAATGCTTTCTCTTTAATGTTTTTTATGTCAATGTGATGACTCTGTGATGATGTTAATTTAATTCAATATTATATTATGAAGAAGTAGATAATTAATCATGTTTGCATATGATCAGTTTAGTTAGAAATGTATTTCACAATTGATATGTAATTGTTAGAATAGATTAGGTGAGAGGATAGTGTAGCATCACTCATGCATGAGTGCCCTGCTACATTGCAATTCCTTCTCACGATAGGATGTTTGATTATATATATACATGTGCTACTTGATGTTTATTTGGATGCAGGATTGCAGGAATAAGTCTCGATTCCACCTGTTTCGGCAGGACAGGGCAAGCAATAAATTAACCCAATGGGTAAAAATGTTGAAAAAGGGAGTAGGTTTGGAAGTGTCCCCGTCCCAAGTCCGTCATCTTGTTGTAAGTTATTGTGTCATGACTGAAGTGTTTGTCTTCGTTGATTGTGTAGTTTGACTATTGAAGTATTCATTTTATTTATGGTTAGTGTTTAATTAATTAATCTTATTTGATAAGATAATTAATTAAAGTTGTCTTGTTGTTTTGATTTAATTGTGAGTTAGTAAATAGTTAAATTTAAATTTATTGTAAATTAAAATGTATTTAATTAATTAAAATTTAGGAAATTAAATTAAATGAACATTGTTGAAGATAATTAAATATTATCTTTTTATTAATATTAAATTAGCAATTCATGTGTGGATAATATATTGATTAAATAAAATTATTTTAATTAAAATTATAGATAAGTTGTGCTTTTAAAAGCGGGGAAAAGGACCAATAAGAAAGAATGATTTTTGAGAAAAGAAAGCGGGAAGAGCTTTATTGAATCTTTATTTTGATTTATTATTTTTATGAGGAGATCATTCACAGACAGAAGGGGGCTCTGTTGTTTTGGGATCTGAAAAAAAAAAAAAAAAAGATAGTTTTTTTGGTTTTGTGTTTTCTGGGTAAAATTGTTGTGGCTTTGAAAGAAAAAGATAGATTCAGAAGAACATTGAAGGCCGAAGATCGAGAAAAGATCTGAAGGTAGGAAGTAGAGAAGAGGATTCAGAAAGGATTCTTCATCGAACGTAGGATTCCAGGTTCCTTTCAAGTTCATTATTTCTCTTTTGATTTATTCTTCTGTAATAAATTCTTGACTGTCATGTTGGAAGATTAGATTCTCTGTGTGTTTTAAAAAAAAAGTTTCCTGTGATTGGGATTTGTCTGTTATAAATGTTTGAATTTCTCTATAGTGAAAACCTTGTTTTAAATTCTTCAATATAATTTAATTATGAAATTATTGAAAAGAAAATCATATTGTTATTGTGATGAATATTTTTGCATGCCTAAATTTATATTCAATCTTTTGAAAATATATTTATCCAGATTATTCGTTTGAAATCTTTGAAATATATACATATATATACAGGAGTATATATATATATATATATATATATATATATATATATATATATATTGTTCTTTTTATAAAAAAAACTTTATAAATAAATATATATTTCATTTGGATTTTCGAGGTTGTTTACTGAATCAAATATCTAATCAAAATAAATTTAATTTTTGGAAACCCATTATTTATTTATTTATTTTGTCTGAAAACGAAATTGTACAAAAATAAAAATACACATTGAATTAAAATTATGAACAGAGAAAAAAAATTATTAAAAGAATTTTTTTATATTAAAGAATTGGAGGAGGGGAGTGGTCGGCGGTGGCCGTACCACCCCCGACCCCCAATACATGGCGCAGCAGTGGCAACCGCCACTAGGTTGTTGTACGCAGCCCAGTGGGGCTACGTCCTCCCCTTGGGAGGTATGTCGTACCTCCCTACTGAGGGGCTGCGTAATACTTTTAATAAATTCATTTTTTTTTTAACTTTTATTTACTTTCCTTTTTATACGAATTTTAATCAACGTTTTGTTTTAATTCGATTTTGTTTTATCATATATATATAAATATATGTGGTTAAATTACAGAGTATTATTTAGACAGTTTTTATAATATGTGTTAAAGCAATGTTTTTTTTTTAGATATATATTTTATCATTTATATATATATATTTAAAATTATAATTTTTAAAAAATATATATATGATATTTGTTAATTTTATAGTATGTTTCTATAAAATGATTTTTATAAAAATATTTAATTCTTAGATATATTTATATATTAATTTTGAGATGCTTTGAACAAAAATTTAATATGATAATTTTTACTAGATATAGTGATATAGTTTAATTGAGGAAATTGGAAATAAGCTATGTGATTATAAGTAAATCGAATAGTTAAAAATTAAAAGATATGATGTTATAGTGTAATTGTGCGAATTTTAAATAAACGAACTGTTTTGGTTTGAGTTGAATACTCTCAAGTTGTTGATTTATTTATTGGATGAATCTTGTTGTTCATTGTAGACAATTTTGTGGTGTTGTTTATATATCGGGTACTCTCGAGTTTATCCATCTTATTTAATTTGATTTTCTTTAATTTGGGTTTAGGACATGTGGAAACCCTAGAGTCAATGAATCATGTTATAGGTACTTGAGTTGTGGTTTAGGGCTTCCAGAGGTTGGATTACTGAAGTTAAATGGGATCTTATATTTTGATGCTTGGTCTTTGGTTTGGTCTTGGTTGTGATTTAGTTGCTCTTGAATAGTATCGGTTGTGAAGGTCATGCATAGGATTGTGGGCGAGATGGTTAAGCCTCGCGGATGATTTATTTGATTAGTTCAGTGTTTCTTGTTGGTACAACCCTGTGATGTTTGATAGTTTGGTGTGAGTGATTAGAGAGAGTGGCTCTAGTGGGGGCCGGCGCACAAAGGGGCTGTCAGGGTAACCCACGTAGAGTTGTATTAATCAAGTGATAATCTAAGTAATAAACCACGGGTGGGTATTAAACATTAACAAGATAATTCTGAAGCCTCGACCGCTTGTTAGTGCTATCACAGAATAAAGGGGACCAAGAAGGCCTTGGTTGGCAGGGTCGTTGCCTTGTCTTCACGAAAGGTTAACGACTCTGCATGAGTAACCCTATGGAGCAGCGCCTTGAGATAGGCTGTCAGGAGAACCATAGATGGAGGCGGTACCTTAACTTGGTTGTCTGGAGAATCCATGTAGAGATGGAGGCGGCACCTTGTGATAGGTTGTCAGGATAATCCATGTGAAACCATGCAATGACACTCTCGTCTAACATTCTAATTGTGTTGATTTTCTGAAGTCCTCTGGAAGTGATTCATTGATTTGTCTTTGGTTATTGTTGGAAGTAGTCTTTGATATTATGTCTTGAGTTTCATTGATGTTGTGAGTGTGACTAGTTGTAATTTGGAAAGGTGTTTTATTGTTATGTTCAACAGTGGTTTGTTGTGGTGCCTTTTAGATTTGTCGTTGTTGAGTTTCTAAGTGGTCTTGATGTTAAGTTGTCTGTCTAGAGTTAGTATTGTGTTACTGTTAGACGTGCTTGGTCGGGGATCCTTCCTTGTCTACTCCCAACACGGGGGTGGTTGGGTGGAACGTGCTTCGCACCCCGTTTGGTTTCCCTTTTGGTTGCAGATGTATCTTTTATTGCAGGGTTTTGGCAGATGTTGATGATTCAGTAATTCTTTGTTCTAGATGGATGTTTACACTTCAGATGTAATGTATTCATTGATGTATTGTCTCCCATGTGCATTGGGATGACCTTGTTGTAAATTGTATATGTGGTTATTGAGATGTATGTTCAGATAGTTGTATTTTACTATCATTTGGATGTAATGTATATTCAGGCCATGTATTTATTCAGGAACGATCATTGGTAATAGTTGTGTTAAGTTGTGTTATTTCTGTGGTCATATAAATGCTTCATATCTTTATGGTATCTTTCGTTGTCATATGTACATATGTTATGTGTAGACACCGAAATCTGGTTTAAGCCTGCGACTTCCATATTCTTCATAATTCATGGTCTTGATTAAATAATCTTAAATATTTAATTAATTCACACTTTTCTTTATTCTATCTAATTAATTAAATAAACGCTTCTTATTTAATTATCTTACTAATTAACCTTATTCTTCTGATTAAATTAAATATATCATTATTTAATTTATTCTTTATCATACTTCAACTATAATTAAATAAATTCATTATTTATTTAATTATTCATTTAAAATCCCCTTCATCATTTAATTAAATAAATCTTATTTATTTAATTATTCTTCAAATATTGTCTCTTGAATTAAATGAATTATTTAATTCATTAATTCTATTTTAACACATTCCTCTATATTTTAGATAATTATGTGAGTTATCTAAGTATTCACTTTTACTCAACTCGACATCTATTTTAATCGTTCAGTTAACTATTCATTTGATGTCTGAGTGGCATTCTCGAGTAATCTCCTCGTCTAACCATTCAATCATCCAGTTCTAACTTATTTGCATGCACATGCATATTAATTAAATATTATTATTTAAATTAATTAAGTGTTGTGTGTGCGTTCGAACAGAGAGTTGCTTTAATCAATCTTTATATTTGTCATGCAAAGATAATTCTTATGTCTTCGAATGCCGAACTGAAGATTAAATCATTTATTTAATCTTTAATTCTATTTCTAATTTGAATCACTCGTGTCATCATTGTCAGTTAACATGATGCATGACTAATCTGTCAATCTCAACCATCCGTTGATCTTTCGATCTTGGCCTGTCATTCGAATAATCAATTTTCTATAAATTGATTTGTCATTCTTCATTCCAATCTCTCTCGCGAAATCTTATAACTGTTGAGAGCACTCAATCTTGAATCTTCAATATTTTGCTAATCACTATCTTAGGCTATACTTGCACGAATTTGAAAATCTGAGGGCAATTATACTACACAAGCAAAATGGAGAAGGGCAATCGAGATAATTCATGGAAATACGTTTGAAAATTGGTGAGATTGTTCTAGTTTTAATTACGTTTTTACTTTCCCATGTTCTTTGTTGCTTAACATATGAATTTGCATTCTAGATTTAGTATTTGTATTGCATGTGTGCTTTTAATCTACTAATCTTTCTTGTGCGTCTATTGTGCATAAAGGCTTGTTTTCATTTTCAGACGTTACATTTTGGTAAACCCGACGTGAAGACACCATCTTCGCGAATCCGTAGATCTTTTAATTTTTGTTTTTGTATATTTTTCATACGGAACGACGCATGTGAAGTTTCTGCACCGCAATTGATTTTCCGGAACCGCATGTGAAGTTTCTGAACTGCAATTGAGTTTATGAACCGCATCTGACAGAGAAACAACGCATCTAACAATTCCTAAACCGCAACTGGTATCCCGAGCTGCAACTGAAAAATAAACGACGCATCTGACTGGTAATGAAACGATGCAATTGACTGGTAAAAATTTTATTTCTGCTTTCGGCAATCTGGAATTTTCAATTAATTTTCGTGTTACTGATATCTAATTTTTAGCGTGTGGCCATTTGGAGTTAACAAGCTTTTGTAGGATGATTGACGAAGACAATATTGAAAATTACTAATGATATCTTCTGCAAGACGCTTGTCGAAGACCCTAGTTAAATTTTGAAATAGATTGTTTGGTAGCGTAGAAAATATTTCATTTGGATTAAAATTAACAAGTGTCTACTGTGTTTGGTGTGAAAGCACAAGTTTGGTCACCCTTACGATTTGGTACACCGAAGTATCCTCTCTTGCGAATGCGATCCTGGGTGTAAGAGAAACTGACGAACTCTAGAACTTGGGCCTGTTCTGGTGGGAAAAAGTACTCACCCCAGGATGACTCAGACCATACACCCGACACCGAGGACTTCCAGCGGTACATAAAAGTGGGTTCTTGGGGAAACCAAGAATCATGATTAATGGTTCTAGAGATGGATCACGAAGGGGTGGCGCCCGTATGGATCACACCCACGAACGGAATGCCCGAATTAAATACCCTTTGTTGTAGAGACCAACCTATTTGTGGCCGTTGCTTGGTAGTTAGTGCGGTACAGTATCATGCACTGAAGATACTCACTACTGATCCTTGAGTAGAGATAATAGTTCTTGGGAGGTCATTGCCCAAAGAATTGAATGGTGTGCTTTCGAAAGACGTTAATGAGAGGCGTGGAGGGCCAATGCTACCAAATTCTAAGCTATCGGCTCTTGAGAAGGAAAGGTGTTCATCACCAATCCGGGGTATAACTGGTGGGCTATACCAAGTATACAAACCCTAGGCCTTTGGCCTATTAGGATGTGCTTGTCTGTTATCACTTTAAACATTCTTTGAGTCCAAAATTGAAACTAAAAACACTTTGTCTTACGATTGTCTTTGATTGTCAGAATTTGATCACGGAAAACGGAGTCAGTTTAAATTTCATGTCACTGAAAATTCACAGAGAGTCGCAATTGTTCACCAGAAACACGCATCTGATTTTAAGAGTCGCATCTGTTAATTTTGAGTCGCATCTATAATTTTTGAGTCGCATCTGTAATTTCTGAGTCGCATCTGTCAGTTTGGCTCGTAGTTGATTTATAAAGGTCGCATCAGGTAGTTTTGAGCCACATCTATTAAATTTGAGTCGTATCTGTTATTTTGGCTCGCATCTGTTCTAAAAACACCGCATTCGTTGTATTCTGAGTCACATCTGTCAGTTTGAGTCGCATCTAGTAATCTTGAGTCGCATCTGTAAGTTTGGACCACAACTGTTAAATTTGAAACGCATCTGTCTGATTACCAGAATATCCAAAATTCACAGTCACTGTCCAGTTAGCAGGGTTATACCAGTTCCAGTGGTCTTCATACAAACAGTCTTTGAAATAGAAACCTGAAACGATTTGCTCAATTTTGCATCCTTTAGGTTCATTTAGTCATTACCATAGTTGTCTTCAGTTAGAGTTTACCTCCATCTTAGGGTTCATAGTACTTTGCATTAGACTTTTAGAGAGGTCACTTTTACAAACTTTAGGAGTAGTTCACCATCTATGCTCTAGAAAGGTCATAGTGTCAACGAAATCTGTCATTGAACCCAGTCTTATCATCTTATACTTTGTCCTACAGAGAGTCATCCTAGCTCATCAGTCTAGTTAGGAAACTCAACTTGTCTTTGATCTTTGTCCTACATTGGTTCCTTGACTTATCTAAATTGACACTTTGGTTTGACTTTAGGTAGTTGGTCCCTTCACCTTGGGTTTATAGAATTGATCATTTTAGGGTTTCACTTAGACTTCTTGCACCTTTAGAGTCTAGACTAGTATCATCATAGGACATCCCTTATTTTTCATAAGAAAACCCCAAAAACATAGCATAGAGTCATACAGTTTCTAGATATAGTCTTGCATTTCCCGCATATTGAGCTTGTCTTACATGGTTGAAACTAGGTCTAAGAGAAGAGAGAGAGAAAACATGTCGAACCCAAGCGATTTCATCAACCCATTTTCTTCAAGACCTCATAAGACTCTATTAGACAAATTCACCACTAGAAACACTCAAGGACATGTTACAACAGAAGACATAGAGGCTGCCGCATAGGACCCTGAGTTTGCCTCTTTTGTAGATGAGTACCTAGCAAACGATCGTCAACGGTTCTTAGGAAAATTGCTAGCTGAAGGTGCTACCTTACCTCCACAATTTGATATCAGTACCATACAAACTCAACCTACACAAGGGACAAATACTATGACTACTAGTACTACTATACCTCAAGTCAATACGACTATGCCATCTAGCACGTCTACACAGAGTACGACAGTCCATACGTCCCCATTTGGTACACCTACCATGACATCGGGATTTAGTTTCACTACAGGGGCTTCATCATCTACTCCCTTCGGTCCTCTTAGTGGGAGTAAAAGACCTAAAACATCAGCCCATACATCTTATGTCGGTGTCACAAGTGCGCAATCAACAACCACACCTACTGCTAGCATTATGGGTACCTTACCACAGTCGATGGCCATACCTAGTGCTTAGGTCACTAGTACTATACCAAGGATTACACAAATAGGGGGCATTCCCTCCTTCCAATATGGCAATCAAAATCCACCTTTCTAGACTAGCAGTCAAAACCAATTTACATCGGTTCTGAATCAGAATCCCTTTTCACAGATTGGTAGTCAGAATCTATCTACCCAGATTCCAGGCCAAAACTATTTCACATCGGTTCCGAATCAGAATCCCTTTTCACATAGTGGTACTCGGAATCCATTTACACAGAACCCAGGTCAACACCAATTTATGCCGACTCCAGATCGAAATACATTTACCAACATTCTGAATCTGAATCCACCTCAAATGCCAACGTTCAATCAAAACCCATCATGAGACTTTGGATTTCAGAATGCATACATGGATCCGCATAATCCTCCTAGCACATCTTTGACCCAAGTTGACGTCCTGCAAACACAAATGCACGCATTACAAACGCAAATGGATAACATGTCAATCTCAACTAAGAAATCATTTTCACCAAAGGACATATGCCCATTCCCTTTTGATAGATCATTGTTCATGACACCTTTCCCTCACGGATATGTCATACCGAATCTTCCTAAGTACAATGGCAAACGCAATCCAGTAGAACATATCAGGGAATTTTCTACTATATGCATAGATGTCGCTTACGATCCCACGTATCTTATGAGGCTATTTCCACGAAGTCTTGTAGGAGTGGCACTAGAATGGTTTTCAGGTTTAGATTCTGGCATTAGATCTTGGGGCGAACTAGTCGAGAAATTTGTGGAGCAATTCTCCTTCCACATTGACCATGAGATAAATATAGCAACCTTGTGCCACACAACACAAGATGAAGGTGAAACATTCATTTCTTTCTTCCAACGTTGGAGAACAATTGCAAGTAGGTGTCCTGTCGAGATACCTGAAAAACAAAAGGTTACCATGTTTCAAGAAAACCTTCATCCAAAACTCAGGAGTAACTTAAGGGTACATTTTTGCATATCTTTTTCAGAACTAGTCGAAAAAGGGGTGATAATAGAGAAGGACCTCATCGAAAAGGGCGAAATCAAAATGACAACATCAAATAGAAACCTAATCGTACAAAACACCCCCACTGACAGAAACAAATTCTGGTCTCGCAACAAAAATGTCACCAATGATGGGGTGGTGGATGCTAAAACATTACAAGCAAGACCCCTCCTCACATTACAAGGACCTCATACTTTTGCCAACACGCTTAATGCTATCAATCAACCTCCTAACACGGTCTCAAATACTCAACGTCCACAACCAAGGAGATTCCAAAAATGTGAGTTCACTCCCTTAGGGGAACCCATTGAGTCGGTGTTCAAACAATTGTTACAACACAACCTCATACAACTGCAGGAACCAAGACAATATGATCCAGGACAGTTTAAACCAACTTGGTGGGATGACAATGCCTTCTGTGATTATCATAGGACAAAGGGGCATAACCTACAAAACTGTTGACAACTGAAGAACATCATACAGGATCTTGTTGACAAAAGAATCATTGAAGTTAGTGGACAAAAACAAAAGACATCGAACACTGATCATCAATTCTTTTTAGACCCACTACATGACCATGGGAAAGGAACTGTCCCCAGTTCGAGTACTAAGACCAATATGTCAGCCAATTATGCGAATATAAAATATGACTATGATAGTGGCAAAATCATTCATTGCCTTCGCGCCGCCAATGACAACATCAATACCATTACTATCAAGGCTAATCCGGAATGTGCGGTCAATACTCGTCGTACTAAGTTTGTTATCCAAGGCCCTCCATCACAGCAAGCATCACAACCTTCCAAGTTACAATATAACCTACTTGACCAGTTGGGGAAGACCCCAGCCCAAATTTCAATCTTGGAATTGTTGCGTATCTCCCCCGAGCATCGGTCTATCCTTGATAAGGCTTTACAGAACACCACGGTCCCTAATGACCTTGATGTCAATCATTTCCAGGAAATGGTGGGCTACTTAACCAATAATCAACATGCCATGTTCTCTGAACAAGACTATGCCACCGAAAAGACGAACCACAATGACCCTTTACATCTAGAAGTCCTTGTTGATGACACCAAATTTAGACGAGTTTTGGTAGACGGAGGAGCAGGGTTAAATCTATGCATTTTAAAACTAATTAAGGCATTAGGTATTTTAGAAGCATGCGTAGACACCACCAAGAGTATTGTCATTAAGGCTTATGATGATGAAGAAAGAAAATCAAAGGGGGTGGTAACACTTCCTATCAGAATTGGTCCTGCGGTAATGGAGACAAAGTTCCAAGTCTTGGATCTCACCCTCCCATATAACCTTTTGCTGGGTAGACCATGGATTCATGCCATGAAGGTGGTCCCTTCCACATATCATCAGTGTCTTAAATTCCCTTACAATGGCACCGAAATAACTATCAATGGTGATCCTGACCCTTTCTAGTATTGCACTAATCTAAAGGAGATCCCTCAACGCCAAGTGCGAGTCAACCAAGAGGCCTCATCGTCCAATCCATCTTCTTATGTTGACCCATCCACACTCACTTGAACATATGTTTCACCCCCACTTCCTACCACTCCTAGGGTCGAGATCCAAGACAACGGTTGTGGAGAGTATTACATGAAGACTTCTTATTGTGTTAGCCATTTGGTTCCTCCTAAGTCATATGGTTTGCCTACAACAGGTAGGGGACAATCTATAATCACTATACATGTTCCCCCCACAACAACTTTCACTAAATGGGGTGAATTAAGCAAAGAGGCTATAGATACAGAAGATGTCACTTCCTGGCTGTACAAGGAAGATAATCAAAAACCCCTTTTACTTGCTCATATTCCTACAAGTCTATATGGAAAGGGTTTCAAAATCATGCAAAGTAAAGAATATGACGGGAAAAGTGGTTTAGGTTTAAACCAAGATGGCAGAGTGGAACCAATATTTGTTTCTCAATGGCCAAAAGGAGTAGGGTTAGGGTTTCAACCAATTCAGATTGGCGCTCCTAGTACTCCATTACCCTTACTTGAGGAAGTACATGCTTCAAAAGACATTAAGACATCTCACGAACCAATAGACCAAAATTGTTGTAACTCTCCTGACTCTAATGATTATGAGTGGGATTCCTTATCCTCTACTTCTTCCATGGACCTTGACAAGTTATTTCGAGAACTTGACTTGATGCTAAGTTCCTCACCAAACCCCTTAAATTCCTGTCCACCAAAGAAAATGACAAAAGAGGAGTGGTTTAAACACTACTATTGGGAATCACTTGATCCTACCTCTTGGCAACCTAAGCCACCTCTTTCTGATTGTCAAACCTTGGCATTAGGCCCACCTATTCCTCCACCTAGACCCAAACCCAAGAGCAAAAAGGACTTGGTACAAGACTTTTGTGACCACATGAATAATTCAATCTTTACCTTAACCCCATTAGATTTTGATAACTCTGACGATGACATGCCCTTAGTTTATCCCCAACTCATAGATTGGGATCAACAAGATACACCTGTCTTAGACACTTTTGAGAACGACGAAGCGATTGCTGAGTTCCTGGGATTACGTGAAGGCATACCTAACGGAGATCATAAAGCTGGTTTTACCATTGACTTGGAAAATAAAGCATATTTTGGGGAATCTATTCAACCCTCCAGTCGCAAAAATGAGAAAAAGAATAAACAAGATAAAAAGTACGAGTCTCTAGGTGAAAACCGAAAGGCACCTCTAGACACTGAAAAAGTAAAAAGAAAGGATGCATCTGAAGGTGAAAACCTCTTTGAGGCGCCTAAGGATGGAGGTTTGAACATTCTTCCCATTACACAGGAAAAGTCACCTATGCTCGTGGAAGAAACTGTAGAAGTCAACATAGGCACAAAAGAGAATCCTCGATTGATTTATTTGGCAGTGTCATTGACAACACAAGAGAAATCAGAGTTCCACAACTTCTTTGAACAAAGACAGATTATTTTTGCTTGGTCATATGCCGACATGCCTAGATTGGATCCTGAACTTGTTCTACATCACTTGCCTTTGCAACCAGGTGCTAAACCAGTAAAGCAGAAGTTGAGAAAAATGCATCCACAAATTGCTTTATTAGTCAAGGCAGAACTCAAGAAACTCTTAGACGTTGGTTTCATCAGACCTATTGACTATGCAGATTGGATTTCCAATCTTGTACCAGTTACCAAACCAGCTGGGGGCATCCGCATTTGCACTGATTTTAGAGATATCAACAAAGCTTGTCCTAAGGATGACTTCCCTTTGCCTAATATAGACATGATAGTTGACATGACAGCAGGATATGAGATGTTGTCCCTTGTGGATGGATTCTCAGGATATAACCAGATCAGAATAGCCACTGAAGATCAACCTAAGACAGCCTTCACTTGTCCTTGGGGAACGTATTGCTGGAATGTTATGCCCTTCGGACTCAAGAATGCAGGAGCAACCTATCAACGGGCCATGACTACTATCTTTCATGATCTAGTGCACACTTGTATGGAGGATTATGTCGATGACCTTATTGTCAAATCCAAGACAAGGGCAGAACATTTACAAGTTTTAGACAAGGTATTTCAGAGGCTGGAGAAGTATAATGTGAGACTCAATCCAAAGAAATGTGTGTTTGGAGTCAAGTCAGGAAAGTTGTTAGGTTATATCATTTCTAGACGAGGCATTGAAGTAGATCCAGCTAAGGTAAAAGCAATCATGGACATGCCACCACCCAACAATCTCAGTCAACTAAGGACATTACAGGGAAGGTTGCAATCTATCAGAAGATTTATAGTGCAATTAGTGGACAAGACGCACCCTTTTCAACATCTACTTAAGAAAGGAGTACCCTTTGCATGGACACCTAGGTGTGAAGAGGCTTTTCAACTGATTAAAGAATATTTACTTACACCACCTATTTTAATGCCACCTGTTGAAGGGAGACCATTGATTCTTTATATCACATCAACCCATTCATCACTCAGAGCATTGCTTGCACAGAATGACAATGAAGGTCATGAAAGGGCAGTCTATTATATCAGCCAGACTTTGGTTGGTTATGAGCTAAATTATAGTAACATTGAATGTGCTTGTCTTGCAGTAGTATTTGCTACCCAAAAAATACGGCACTACATGTTAAACCATCAAACAATGCTGGTTGCTAAAATTGACCCTCTGAAATATCTTCTTAGTAAGGCAGCATTAACAGGACGACTGGCCAAGTGGGTCATGATACTTAGTGAGTATGATATACAGTATGTAGAGAGAAAAGCTATTAAAGGATAGGTCATTGTTGATCAGTTAGCTAATGCACCCATATAGGAAAATCACCCATTAGTGGAAGACTTTCTTGATGAGTTCATATTCACATTTGACACAAACATAACATGGAAACTGTACTTTGATGGTTCACATACAAATCATGGTTCAAGGGCTGGGATATTGTTTATCACACCACAGGGTGATTCCATCCCTAAGTCATTCAGGATTGCATTTCCGTGCACTAACAACATGGCAGAGTATGAAGCTTTAGTGACAGGTTTGCGCATGGCAGTCAAGTGGAAAATCAAGAACCTACAGGTATATGGTGATTCTCAACTAGTAATCAGGCAGGTAAATGATGATTATGAGACTAAGGATGAGAAGCTTGCTCCGTACAAGCGCATGGCAGATAGTTTTAAAGAGTACTTTGACAAAGTCAAGTTTCATCAGATACCTCATGTTTTAAACAAAGTAGCAGACGCTATGGCTACAATTGCCTCACTCCTTGACATTCCTAACAACGTGCCTAAGTTTGAGTTCTTGGTAGAACAGCTTTTGATCCCAGCCTACGATATCCCAGATTCTGAGATGGTGTGTGACATCGTTGGTCCCGATTCCCCTTGGTACAAAGAAATCTATGATTACCTTCATGCTGAAGTCATACCCATTGGCCTATCCAATAACCAACGTAGAACATTCCTCCACAAGTCAGCCAAATATACCATCGTCGGAGACACCTTATATAGACGTGCCTTAGATAATACCCTGTTGAGATGTCTTGATTCTACTGAAGCACAAGCAACCTTGCGTGGGGTGCATGAGGGTATATGTGGTTCCCATTCTAGCGGTCCTACCTTAGCCAAAAAGATTATGAGACTGGGTTATTATTGGCCTACTATGGAAAAAGACTCATATGTCTTTGTAACAAAATGTCGCCAATGCCAAGTTCATGGAGATTTGATACATGCCCCAGCATAGGAGCTTCGTCCTATCACATCACCATGGCCTTTTGCCCAATGGGGACTCGACCTCATAGGTAAGATCCACCCCACCTCATCTAATGGACACAAGTTCATTATCACTGCCACTGAGTACTTTACGAAGTGGATTAAAGCCATTCCTATGACATACATTACCGGCACACAGATTTCTAGATTTATCTTAAACTATATCATCTGTTGGTATGGCGTCCCTCAGTCCATAATCACTGACAATGGCCGCTCATTTAAGAACCAAGAAGTCCACCATTTGTGTGATCAATTTCATAGCCAACATCACTTCTCCACTCCATACTACCCCTAAGCTAACGGTCAAGCAGAGGCATCTAACAAGACCATCATTAGAATCCTCAAGAAGACTGTCAATGATGTTGGTCGTGACTGGCATTTATAGCTAAACCCTGCCTTATGGGCTTATCATACAAGTATCAGTACTCCCACTGGTGCTACCCTATATTCACTTGTCTTTGGATCTGAAGCCATTTTACCTATTGAGGTTGAGATTCCATCCCTAAGGGTATCACTGAAGGGCCACATTGACGATGAAGAGTACCGAGTGTCGAGACTCCATGAGTTAGAATTCCTGGATGAGCGTAGACAGAAGGCACTGGACCATCTCTAAGCATATCAGAACCGCCTTCGTCGTAGCTATAACAGGAGGGTTTTAAACAGAAATTTTGACATTGGTGACTTGGTTTTAATGGAGAACCCAAAGAATCAAGCAGAAAGAGACAAACCAGGAAAGTTTGAACCTAATTGGTTGGGACCTTATGTTGTTACAGAAGCTTTTGGATCAGGAGCGTACCAACTCTCTACTCCTGAAGGCGAACCATTGTCCTCACCAATCAATAGTATGCATCTGAAGAAGTTCTACGCATAGCTTCTGGGAGCCTTTGTCTTATTTAGCAAAAATAAAAATAAAAATAAAAACTCAGAAAATCAAAAAAATCGTTATCAAGGTGAAAACCTGGCAAATAGGCGTCTTGATAACACCAAAAAAATTAGTTAATATGGAAAATAGTAAAGACAAATCAATCGTCCAATGGTGAAAACCACTTCGGTGGCGCCTTGGATAGGTACCATGGTGAAAACCTGGCAAACAGGCGCCATGTGTACTCAACCCTGCTCCTTTGTCTACTATTATTCTAATCTATCTTGTACATACACCACTTATTTGAACATCGTCTCTATCGTGTATATAGCCCACTTCCCTGTACATAGCCTCTACCGTGTATATAGCCCACATCCATGTACATAGTCCACTATCCTGTACATATCCCTTACCTTTTGTGTCCATCACTTGTATATATCATTCTTAATAAGTGGTAGTCTTTTCCATAGCTTGGAACGATTGACATCGAGAGCATTTCATATCCCCCATCTCACCCTATTCATAATCAATTGGTCTTATACTCGACTGGGGGCAAATACTTGATGTGCGTCATATTGATTCTTACATTGGCTATGTGGAAGATGAAACATCATGGAAAATCCACGAACATCACAAAATGACCTGAGAAAACACAAAAACATCAGAAAACTTCAAAAAGACAAAAAAATCACAAAATTTCAAAAATCCAAAAACAGAGTCAGAGTCAGTCGCACTTGTCAGTCTTTGTCGTTCGTCGAACTACATTGCCTCTACGACTGGACATAGGCAAAGCCATCTGCCGATGTGCCCCTGAGGCATTAGCTCAGTCCGTTAGGTTTGTCTGTATAAAGTCATGTGTCAATCCATATGTCTATATGACAAGGTCATTGGTCGTGTCGAACTACGAGGTCTCTGCGTGTATAATGTAGGCAAGGCCATCAATCGATGAGCCCCCGAGGCCGCACTAGGTCAGTCCATTAGGGTTCGTCACATTCACTTTCACACACATCTTTTATTTTGTAGTTAGTCTTGTCGGTCGCAGTCAAGTCGAACTACGAGGTCTCTGCGTGTACAACGTAGGCAAGGCCATCAATCGATGAGCCCCCGAGGCCGCACTAGGTCAGTCCTTTAGGGTTTGTCATCACACACAGTCAATTGTCCACACATCATATCAAGTCATGCATTAATTTGGTGAACAAGTCAGCAATATCTCTAAGTCAAATCAAACACTTTGCCAAACAAAACAATCAAAACAAATCAACCAACAGTCTGCTACAGGATGTGTCCTTCTTGGAAACAGACGTTATCAAAACAATCAACCTATGTCTTATACAGGATGAGTCCTTCCTGCATAATCGACAAGGTCAAACAATCAAACATAGCCTTACACAGGTTATCACATCAACGACATCTGACTCAATGTCTTATACGATACATGACTTTCTGAAACCAGGCTTTGTCATGCCTTATACAAATAGTCATAACATCGAAACCAGACTCAAAGTCTTATCCGGTATGTGTATCTCCTCACGTCAGGCTCTATCAATCAATCCTTTTAACAATCAAACAAATCAAACAAACAAAATCATGTTTTGGCAAACATTTTACTGGCTTTTTGACTTTATGGCTTATTTATCTTATCATTTTATTTGACTTGGTGACTAGGAATTATGTTACTAGCTTTCTCAAGGATGTCCCATGAGGGATTTAGAGAGGAAACTATGTATCAGAATTCTATTTTCTTTGATTGCTGTCTGTCGATTGTCTTTTCAATTGATTTTTGAGTCATGTTACTAGTTTCCTCAAGGATGTCCCATGAAGGATTTAGAGGAGCAATGACGTCTCATGACCCGTCTTTTCTTTTGTTTGTTGTCTGTGGTTTGTCCTGACAAAAGATTGGGGCAACTTGTGTCCTTAGTATGAGTTAATGACAATCCTTGTCTGCGACTGTCTGTTATTTAGCAAGTGGATGACCTTGCACACCTTGATTCATGTCATATCCTGGTGTTTTTCTTCATTTGTATTAGTCCCTCCCAATGATGATAAAGTGCAATACCTTTTGTGATACGGTAAAATATCGAAGATTCCTAACACTAACATTTATCTTATATCTTTTCATTCTTTGTCGATCTTTCATTCTGCACTAACAGTTCTTCTTTCTTGCATTATGACGAAGTCCTGTGACACAAAAATTGTGTACATCATCCTGCATCAACATACATGTTAGAAACATACATATATATAGGCATATTTCACATTTAGATCATCATGGCATAATAGACAATAATCAGCATTTAACACTGCATATCATAAGCAATAAACTGTAAATACATGCATCACATTACATTTGTATAACATCACATGTCATTATACATATAACATCACATTGCATCTCATAATCATATAGAATCATATGTCACATAGAATCAACATTATCGCATTGCATAAACAACATAAAGTACATACAACCATCCATCACATAGGCATATCATATGAACATCACATGTATCAATAAATAACTGCATAATCCATAAATAGACAATGCATATCATAAGGATCACCGCCAAAATCATATATATATATATAGCTCAAATGTGTCACATCACAATGTCATAATGTATCATAAATACATGGAAGCTCGCAGGCTATCAGATCAAAATACACTGTCCCAAATGGACCTCAAAACTGTATCTCTATCCTGAACTCCCACTGCCATCATGTCGGGAGTGTGTGGGAGACTGATGCTGAGAACCAGCTGATCTCGGAGCTGTGGGAGGTCTGTCGTAGGGCCCTGCTCTACGTGGCTGATCCACTCCCTCTGTACTCACTGTCTGTGTGTGGGTCCTGGTCTGGGACCTACTACTCTGTGCCGCTGAAAAACTGGGAGCCCGTCTCTCTAGGGGAACCTCTGCCTCATACAAGTCTTGGTAGTATCTCTCCCTCTCACCAGCTCTGACCAACTCTCTAGCAAATGCTACTGATGGTCTTGTACATAATGACCTGAGCTCTGTGAATCTCTACTCAGTCTCTTGCCGTCGGGCTACTGCCTGATCTCTCTCTATCAAGGCTCGGTCTCTCTCCACTCTGTAGGCATCTCTCTCTGCCATCAACACTCTCATCTGCTCCTCCAAGGAGGCAACCTGGGCTTGTAATATATCAGTGTCGGGCACCTCTGCCTCTGTCTCATCCTGACGGACCCTATCTCGCCCATCCTCCTCCTCGTCCATCTCCTCCAGGATCTGATCCCTGATCTCTCTCTCGTGATCATCCTCCTCATCATCCTCCTGGTAGGCACCTAGCAATCCAAGGGCATCGACCTCTGCCTCCTCTCCAACGGCCTCCTCTGCAACTGCCTCCTCGGCACCTACCTCTGCCTCTGCTGGGATGTCAGGGATGTCTGGGATAACTCCCTCTGCCGGCTGCTCCTCCTCGCCACCTCTGGCCACATCTAGCATGGCCACATCCTCCTCTCCTCCTCTCTCCTCTCGGATCGGTGACAAGGTTGCTCCTCGTCCCTGTCGACCATGCCTCCCTCTCCTGCCTCCACATCGGCCACCTTTGCCATCATCCCCACCATCACCTCGGCCACCTCTGCCTCCTTGACCACCTCCTCTACCTCGTCTGCCTCTGGGACCTTTAACCTGCCGCTCTACTGGTGCTGGTTGTCCTGGATCTGTCAAGGGAGTTGGCCTGTGTAATGCCCACCACTAATCATAAGCTGGAGTAGTCCTTGCATCTGCTGGTCCATCCCTCCATCCCCATGGCTATTCCTGTAAACCATCAATATCCACCTCTGCAGTGGCGACTGGAATCTCTGACCCCCACAGCAGGACCTCTCGCGAAGATCGAGCAAACTCTGCTCTCCCTCGAGGTACATCCTGTACCTCTCCATACTGTCTCAGGACCCGGTCCGGCAACTATCGCTCTATGATGTGCATATGGGACACTGTCCGTCCCACCAAATACTGTGTCTGTCGACAAAATGGCAAATGCTCGCCCTCATCTGACCACACCTTGCAGCCTAGGTACGGTCTCCATGTAAACTCCTGCATCAGGTCTATAGCGTGTCTATAATAACCCGTGTCTCCAATGTGGTGCTGTGTGGTGGCTCCCGCATACCGAAAGGCGTATGGCGCTCCACGAGCTAGATCTACTGTCACCGGTGGTCTAAAAATAGCAATATGCTCCCACGCCCATACCATCAGGAGCATGGTGCCGCAGCTCATCGACTGCGCCTCTCTATAGGCAATATCATGAAGGTGGAAGTATAGCATCCCCAGCACACACGAACCCCAAGCATATACAACTCAGCTCTCTAACATGCCCACTAGCATCTCACCCCTCCCACAAGGAATCCATGACCTCGGCGGTCAGGCAGTACAATACCACCTATTAGTGTCGCTACTAGACAGTCTAACTGTCTATATCTCTGGGCCAATACCCGCCATCTAATCTCATAGTCATCAACCCCTAGCTATCTAATGTCAGCATGGGGGTAATATCTACACATCTCCGCTATCCCTCTCTGTGTATCATAAACTACCTGTGTCCCTCTAATCGGTAGTCTCAAAATCCTATACACATCCTCCAAGGTCACTGTAGCCTCTCTAGTCGAAAGGTGGAAGGAAGACGTCTCTGAGTGTCATCGCTCGCAAAGTGCTGTCAGTAAACCCCGATTTGCCCTAATCTGGGGCATATTGGTCATGTGCAACAAACCCAAATGCCATAAAGTCCGTCGCTCGGCCGGCTGTAAGCTGTCTCTGAATCGAAACGTCGTGGGTCTCGACTCACGTGTGTAGATAGGGTCAAGAACAACCTGCAACAACATGCCTCATGTCAGCCTGAATCATCTACCCTAGTGAAAAATGAATGTTTTAACATAGAATGCAAATGCGTCGTTATTTTGCAAATGCGTCACTTTTTTAACACATGCGTCGCTTTTTACAAATGCGGTTCTCAAATTACAAGTGCGTCATTATTAATCAAATGCGGTTAATTATTCTCAAATGCGTGCTAAAATTAACATTTGCGTTGCATAATCTCAAATGTGTTTCTAAATAAGCAAATGCGTAGATTAAAATGCACATGCATAGCTAAATTTCAAATGTGTATCACAATTATCAAATACGTAGCAAAAGAAACACATGCGGTTATTTTCTAAACCTAGTCTAAATCGCTTGGCGCTAAAATGCAAATGCGGCTTTTCGCAAACAGATGCGTCATTTGCGCATACACATGCGGTGCAAAATAAAAAGCGACGCATAATGAAAAATGCAATAAATACCTAAAAATACGCGCAAATTAAAAAATTTTAAAAGACAAGTTTTAGGTCCATACCGGGGGGTCCACGCCGGCTGGTCTTTGGAACGTCCTGATCCTGTATGCACGATGATGGGTGGCTGGAACTGGAGACATCCTCGCTGAAAGTCAGAGCAAACTTTTCAAATCTCTAAGCTGGGTGGGTGCAAATGAATAGTTTTTCACCCCAATTCAAATATATACCTAGGGCTTAGGTGGCATTTTCTTCCTACTGACCATGTAATCTTCCATTTTCTATCATCCCGTACCCGTCCCTCCCATTTCTGAACCTAATTCCATCAACTGCATTGCATTTCTGCCTATCTACTGGACTAATCGGGCGCATTTCCAAATTTTTCTGAACATTTCAAAAATTTGTCAATTTTCCCGAGGGGGCATACCTTCACCTATTCTAATCCGGAGCTTGACTGGGGCATATTTTTATCGATTTTCTTTGACACAACGCCTAAATGACATTGTATCAAAGAGGGGCAAATGTAGACACCGAAATCTGGTTTAAGCCTGCGACTTCCATATTCTTCATAATTCATGGTCTTGATTAAATAATCTTAATTATTTAATTAATTCATCTTCTATTAATTCTTTTATTAATTAAATAATCTTAAATATTTAATTAATTCACACTTTTCTTTATTCTATCTAATTAATTAAATAAATGCTTCTTATTTAATTATCTTACTAATTAACCTTATTCTTCCGATTAAATTAAATATATCATTATTTAATTTATTCTTTATCATACTTCAACTATAATTAAATAAATCCATTATTTATTTAACTATTCATTTAAAATCCCCTTCATCATTTAATTAAATAAATCTTATTTATTTAATTATTCTTCAAATATTGTCTCTTGAATTAAATGAATTATTTAATTCATTAATTCTATTTTAACACATTCCTCTATATTTTAGATAATTATGTGAGTTATCTAAGTATTCACTTTTACTCAACTCGACATCTATTTTAATCATTCAGTTAACTATTCATTTGATGTCTGAGTGGCATTCTCAAGTAATCTCCTCGTCTAACCATTCAATTGTCCAGTTCTAACTTATTTGCGTGCACATGCATATTAATTAAATATTATTATTTAAATTAATTAAGTGTTGTGCGTGCATTCGAACAGAGAGTTGCTTTAATCAATCTTTATATTTGTCATGCAAAGATAATTCTTATGTCTTCGAATGCCGAACTGAAGATTAAATCATTTATTTAATCTTTAATTCTATTTCTAATTTGAATCACTCGTGTCATCATTGTCAGTTAACATGATGCATGACTAATCTGTCAATCTCAACCATCTGTTGATCTTTCGATCTTGGCCTGTCGTTCGAATAATCAATTTTCTATAAATTGATTTGTCATTCTTCATTCCAATCTCTCTCACGAAATCTTATAACTGTTGAGAGCACTCAATCTTGAATCTTCGATATTTTGCTAATCACTATCTTAGGCTGTACTTGCACGAATTTGAAAATCTAAGGGCAATTATACTACACAAGCAAAATGGAGATGGGCAATCGAGATAATTCATGGAAATACGTTTGAAAATTGGTGAGATTGTTCTAGTTTTAATTATGTTTTTACTTTCCCATGTTCTTTGTTGCTTAACGTATGAATTTGCATTCTAGATTTAGTATTTGTATTGCATGTGTGCTTTTAATCTACTAATCTTTCTTGTGCGTCTATTGTGCATAAAGGCTTGTTTTCATTTTCAAACGTTACATTATGAATATGGTAACTGTTTAATAGTTATTTTAAATGATGAAATGGGAATGAATAGATTTACGTAATTGATTAATTATTGTTATCTTATTATCGTTGTTATGGGTTAGTATAGTAATGTCACCTCATGTACCCCAATGGAATTAGTCGTGTAGCTTAATACATTGTTATATTGGAATACATAAATACAATCTTATGTTCTTTTTAAAAAAAAAATTGTTCCGTTATTATTAGTTCCTTTGGGGTTCGCACGGCGGGGCATTAGAGCTTGGTATCAGAGCATAGGTTCACACACTGGGACACTATGAGCCCATTGTGTTAACTTAACTGCTCGTACTCGTAGGAGCGTGTCATTTCATGTGTATGGTTTGTGGTGTGTTCTCTGCGTGGTTGTTGTGTGCTTACTCTTATCTATTTAATGGCTTCCAGGAGTAAGCCATATCCTAGGGGGGGAGGATGTAATACCCTCATGTTTCTGATACTATTTACTACTATTGTTTGCTTTTATATGTTAGTGTGATACTGAATTGTGATGGTGATTGATTCATCGATTTGGTGTGTGCAGATGCGTAGTTTAGTTGATTGCTACAATTGATATTATTATTATGATTTATGATACTCTGTATATAATGTTTGGATTATTTTATTATGTAATGCTTTCTCTTTAATGTTTTTTATGTCAATGTGATGACTCTGTGATGATGTTAATTTAATTCAATATTATATTATGAAGAAGTAGATAATTAATCATGTTTGCATATGATCAGTTTAGTTAGAAATGTATTTCACAATTGATATGTAATTGTTAGAATAGATTAGGTGAGAGGATAGTGTAGCATCACTCATGCATGAGTGCCCTGCTACATTGCAATTCCTTCTCACGATAGGATGTTTGATTATATATATACATGTGCTACTTGATGTTTATTTGGATGCAGGATTGCAGGAATAAGTCTCGATTCCACCTGTTTCGGCAGGACAGGGCAAGCAATAAATTAACCCAATGGGTAAAAATGTTGAAAAAGGGAGTAGGTTTGGAAGTGTCCCCGTCCCAAGTCCGTCATCTTGTTGTAAGTTATTGTGTCATGACTGAAGTGTTTGTCTTCGTTGATTGTGTAGTTTGACTGTTGAAGTATTCATTTTATTTATGGTTAGTGTTTAATTAATTAATCTTATTTGATAAGATAATTAATTAAAGTTGTCTTGTTGTTTTGATTTAATTGTGAGTTAGTAAATAGTTAAATTTAAATTTATTGTAAATTAAAATGTATTTAATTAATTAAAATTTAGGAAATTAAATTAAATGAACATTGTTGAAGATAATTAAATATTATCTTTTTATTAATATTAAATTAGCAATTCATGTGTGGATAATATATTGATTAAATAAAATTATTTTAATTAAAATTATAGATAAGTTGTGCTTTTAAAAGCGGGGAAAAGGACCAATAAGAAAGAATGATTTTTGAGAAAAGAAAGCGGGAAGAGCTTTATTGAATCTTTATTTTGATTTATTATTTTTATGAGGAGATCATTCACAGACAGAAGGGGGCTCTGTTGTTTTGGGATCTGAAAAAAAAAAAAAAAAAGATAGTTTTTTTGGTTTTGTGTTTTCTGGGTAAAATTGTTGTGGCTTTGAAAGAAAAAGATAGATTCAGAAGAACATTGAAGGCCGAAGATCGAGAAAAGATCTGAAGGCAGGAAGTAGAGAAGAGGATTCAGAAAGGATTCTTCATCGAACGTAGGATTCCAGGTTCCTTTCAAGTTCATTATTTCTCTTTTGATTTATTCTTCTGTAATAAATTCTTGACTGTCATGTTGGAAGATTAGATTCTCTGTGTGTTTTAAAAAAAAAGTTTCCTGTGATTGGGATTTGTCTGTTATAAATGTTTGAATTTCTCTGTAGTGAAAACCTTGTTTTAAATTCTTCAATATAATTTAATTATGAAATTATTGAAAAGAAAATCATATTGTTATTGTAATGAATATTTTTGCATGCCTAAATTTATATTAAATCTTTTGAAAATATATTTATCCAAATTATTCGTTTGAAATCTTTGAAATATATACATATATATACAGGAGTATATATATATATATATATTGTTCTTTTTATAAAAAAACTTTATAAATAAATATATATTTGATTTGGATTTTTGAGGTTGTTTACTGAATCAAATATCTAATCAAAATAAATTTAATTTTTGGAAACCCATTATTTATTTATTTATTTTGTCTGAAAACGAAATTGTACAAAAATAAAAATACACATTGAATTAAAATTATGAACAGAGAAAAAAAATTATTAAAAGAATTTTTTTATATTAAAGAATTGGAGGAGGGGAGTGGTCGGCGTTGGCCGTACCACCCCCGATCCCCAGTACATGGCGCAGCAGTGGCAGCCGCCACTAGGCTGTTGTACGCAGCCCAGTGGGGGCTGCATCCTCCCCTTGGGAGGTACGCAATACCTCCCTACTGGGGGGCTGCGTAATACCTTTAATAAATTCTTTTTTTTTTTAACTTTTATTTACTTTCCTTTTTATACGAATTTTAATCAACGTTTTGTCTTAATTCGATTTTGTTTTATCATATATATATAAATATATGTGGTTGTTAAATTATAGAGTATTATTTAGACAGTTTTTATAATATGTGTTAAAGCAATGTTTTTTTTTTAGATATATATTTTATCATTTTTATATATATATATATTTAAAATTATAATTTTTTAAAAAAATATATATGATATTTGTTAATTTTATAGTATGTTTCTATAAAATGATTTTTATAAAAATATTTAATTTTTAGATATATTTATATATTAATTTTGAGATGCTTTGAACAAAAATTTAATATGATAATTTTTACTAGATATAGTGATATAGTTTAATTGAGAAAATTGGAAATAAGCTATGTGATTATAAGTAAATCGAATAGTTAAAAATTAAAAGATATGATGTTATAGTGTAATTGTGCGAATTTTAAATAAACAAAGTGTTTTGGTTTGAGTTGAATACTCTCAAGTTGTTGATTTATTTATTAGATGAATCTTGTTGTTCATTGTAGACAATTTTGTGGTGTTGTTTATATATCGGGTACTCTCGAGTTTATCCATCTTATTTAATTTGATTTTCTTTAATTTGGGTTTAGGACATGTGGAAACCCTAGAGTCAATGAATCATGTTATAGGTACTTGAGTTGTGGTTTAGGGCTTCCAGAGGTTGGATTACTGAAGTTAAATGGGATCTTGTATTTTGATGCTTGGTCTTTGGTTTGGTCTTGGTTGTGATTTAGTTGCTTTTGAATAGTATCGGTTGTGAAGGTCATGCATAGGATTGTGGGCGAGATGGTTAAGCCTCGCGGATGATTTATTTGATTAGTTCAGTGTTTCTTGTTGGTACAACCCTGTGGTGTTTGATAGTTTGGTGTGAGTGATTAGAGAGAGTGGCTCTGGGGCCGGTGCACAAAGGGGCTGTCAGGGTAACCCACGTAAAGTTGTATTAATCAAGTGATAATCTAAGTAATAAACCACGGGTGGGTATTAAACATTAACAAGATAATTATGAAGCCTCGACCGCCTGTTAGTGCTATCACAAACTAAAGGGGACCGAGAAGACCTTGGTTGGCAGGGTCGTTGCCTTGTCTTCACGAAAGGTTAACGACTCCTCATGAGTAACCCTATGGGGCGGCGCCTTGAGATAGGCTATTAGGAGAACCATAGATGGAGGCGGCACCTTAACTTGGTTGTCTGGAGAATCCATGTAGAGATGGAGGCGGCACCTTGTGATAGGTTGTCAGGATAATCCATGTGAAACCATGCGATGACACTCTCATCTAACATTCTAATTGTGTTGATTTTCTGAAATCCTTTGGAAGTGATTGATTGATTTGTCTTTGGTTATTGTTGGAAGTAGTCTTTGATATTATGTCTTGAGTTTCATTGATGTTGTGAGTGTGACTAGTTGTAATTTGGAAAGGTGTTTTATTGTTATGTTCAATAGTGGTTTGTTGTGGTGCCTTTTAGATTTGTCGTTGTTGAGTTTCTAAGTGGTCTTGATGTTAAGTTGTCTGTCTAGAGTTAGTATTGTGTTACTATTAGACGTGCTTGGTCGGGGATCCTTCCTTGTCTACTCCCAGCATGGGGGTGGTTGGGTGGAACGTGCTTCGCACCCCGTTGGGTTTCCCTTTTGGTTGCAGATGTATCTTTTATTGCAGGGTTTTGGCGGATGTTGATGATTCAGTAATTCTTTGTTCCAGATGGATGTTTACACTTCAGATGTAATGTATTCATTGATGTATTGTCTCCCACGTGTGTTGGGATGAACTTGTTGTAAATTGTATATGTGGTTATTGAGATGTATGTTCGGACAGTTGTATTTTACTATCATTTGGATGTAATGTATATTCAGGCCATGTATTTATTCAGGAACGATCATTGGTAATAGTTGTGTTAAGTTGTGTTATTTCTGTGGTAATATAAATGCTTCATATCTTTATGGTATCTTTCGTTGTCATATGTACATATGTTATGAATATGGTAACTGTTTAATAGTTATTTTAAATGATGAAATGGGAATGAATAGATTTACGTAATTGATTAATTATTGTTATCTTATTATCGTTGTTATGGGTTAGTATAGTAATGTCACCTCATGTACCCCAATGGAATTAGTCGTGTAGCTTAATACATTGTTATATTGGAATACATAAATACAATCTTATGTTCTTTTAAAAAAAAAAATTGTTCTGTTATTATTAGTTCCTTTGGGGTTCGCACGGCGGGGCGTTACACTTGGGCCCCTTTTCCCATTTTAATATATCAAAAGCATTCTACCAAATAAAGAATAAATTAAAGTCACAATAGAAAATTTACATTCTTCGTCTCTATTTGTATATCTATTACTATTTCTATGTCCTTCAAGTGGTTTTTTAGTTTTTTCCATTTTTATTTTTGATATACCTATAAAAATACTAGCAAACTACTACTTCATCAATTGTGATGACTTCACTTTTCTTGTCTTTTTAAATTGTTGAGCCCCACTTCTAATCTCGATATCTCTTTCACTTGCTTTTTAGCATAACTTTAAACTAAGAAAAAGAAAAAGCAAAGCATTTTCACAAGTATTTACACACAAATGTGGTGTCAAATAGGCAGTGTAAACAACATAGTGTTGGGGTACCACCAACAAATGGCAGGTTGTCCTAGTTGGAGACATTGTAGTGTTCAACAACTAGACTTTACAAAGATTATTTGGCATGATAAAGAGTTTCTTAGGAGTTGTAGATTCTTACTCTACAAATATAAAGTAGGCATATGACTTATCATATAAAGTAGGCATATTGTAATCATAAAAAATTGCTATAATAATATATCAATTGTAGATTGTAATCATGCAATAACATTCAAATTTAAACATAATCTTAAATATTAATGTAAATACAATTTATATCAAAAATGATATTTATTCATTGTTACCTTTAACTCCTAATTCAATATAGTTTTTTATTTCTATACACATTAAAATCATTCATTTTTTTTTTAGGATGTCACACTTATTTCCAATAGAATATCAAATTTATAGGGCATTCAATTTTACGTATGAATTAGCAATAAGAGTATAGACAGAAGTGTAAGGATGTATCAAACATATGCTCATTATATAGGGGAAAGGACCTAGTAGTTGAGCATGTTTCAATAGTTGTGATAGCATATGTTGATTTAATGCTTGTTTCCTTGGGTCTTTTATTTCCTTTAGTCTTCCCATGCCAACTGTTTCCTTCAGTCATGAATTTTTTCTTCAAAATGTATATAAGTATTGTGTCATCGAAAAATATGTTGAATTTTGAAACTTTTGTCAACATGCGAAGAGGTTCTCACAACCCCATTAGCTTCTAACAATCATAACCTTGTAGGAGTCTGACCGTATGATTGTAACATCTTCAATTTTGAAAATATCAAAGTTGTGTCTGGGTTCTAGGATTTGTGCCAAATGTCAATGAAGTAGTCCTCTTTGTAGAAATTTTTTTCCAAAGGTTGAAATTGATGACTTCATGTGGTTGCAAAACTCACATTGACACCCAACGAGGTTGTCACAACCCTATCTTCCTCCATCAAGGTTTCCAGAACCATTTCAAAGCTCAAAACACTATTCAAAACTTCCACAAATGAAATAGAGTGAAGAATTTTGAAGGTCTTTACTTGATCACGAAAATTCCTTTTGCTTGTACTTTTTTCTCAAAAACTAAAATGAAAAGTGTCTATAAAGATGTTTGATGCATGTTGAAGGTTTTGAAACCCATTTCAATGCTCGATGAGGTTGTCCTGGTCAAACCCCATCAAGAATCGACAAGCTACTTATAACCATGGTCAAGCCAAAGGAGATTTTCAAAGGTAGTTTATCAAATTGTAGAAGAAGCTATTTTATATGAGAAAAACCTACTTGTTCAAATTTAACAAGTGGTTTTGAAACCATCATCAAAGGCCAATAAGGTTTTGAAAACACCTCAAACTTCCAACAAGCAAGTTTAAAAAACTCACATTTCAAATAAAGTCAAATATCATTAATATGGAGAGATTACGCATCCACCAACATTAAAGACACCATTAATTCATCCACAAAGCTCAAGAACATTGAATACCAACCAATATAAAGCCAATGTGAAGCACAAAGAAAGCATTCTAATGGGTGATTGTCAAGAGCTAACAGAAGTGCAAAGGAAAAAATTTCAAAGTGCATCCAGAAAGCAATGCAAAAAGGATTACAACGACAATACAAAGCAAAGAAGCATTTTGAATATAAAGGTGTATAGTTATTTTCACTCTCATAGCTAGTAGAGGGTCCAAATTTCAATTATTTAAGTTGTTTTCATGAAAACTTGCCCACTACAAAATTGTCTACTAAAATCAAAATTCCTCCAAATTTGTTTAACTACGAGTTTCAACACTTCGCTTGCCTCCTTTGTAATTGATCTTGGCTAAAATGAAGTACAAATACCTTGAGTATGAGCATTTATCTATTTTGGAAAGCACACTACCTGAAATTGGGGACAAAAAGTTAGGGCACGTAAACCTCAAAGACTTCTAGAGAAAAATGGGTGACTAAAACATGTTCCTAATCACACGTAAATTAGTAGACAATGGATTATTGTAGTCATTGGCTTCCTCATAGCCCTGCAATGCATAGACTTGGTCTTGGAGTGCATAAATCATTACAACCTCCAAACTTGAGAAGTGAAAACGATGGATAACAAGGTAGTCGCTAAATTGAATGAATAATCTTTTACCACACTCCTAAGGCTACCCCAAAGAGAGGTATTTGCAGACCTTGATAGCATGTTGCTATATAAGCACTTTACTAAGAAGAAAAGTGCTTGCTGCAATACAATTGCAAGGTGTTGGTTGGCAATCCCAAAAAGAGGAAAATCACAATTGCCTAAAAGTTTGCACAGGACACACTTCATAGATGATATCTCAAACATCATTGTACTCCACAAATTAATTGGAAATGAAGATGCCTACAATTTTGAATAATGGATGTACCAATTTATCATGGTCATCACCCACAAAGAGCAATTCATCGACTAGGGTAACACAATCAGTGACAAACTCCACAGGTAGATCGCCCAACAGTTGAATAAATCTTTCTATATGTCTTCATATTTGTTTTATGTCATTGCCAACATGAGAGCTTGGTTGAGGTTATTCGCCATTGGCAATTTTGATGAGGTAACCCAAATTTATGGTCACTATTTGCATCTACAACCATAGAATAGTTACAAAAGTTTCAAAAGAGTGAATGATGCATTCACAATGTATGTGGTCTAAGAACTCCAAGGTGATATGAGCATGAGGCTATCCTCAAAAGCTATCCAATTGATCAGCACATATGGAAATGTCTTCATCCAATTCCAAAGGTTTAGCTACATCAGGATTGGAGGTTTTGATGGGTCCCCATGTAATTTCCCAAGCATGTGAGTGAAAAGTTTGTTTTAATTGAAGTATGTAAGCAAATTGGTGAACTAAATAAAATATGTAGAGAAAGGAAGAAGGCAGGTGTCCCTTTTCTCATTAGGTTAGCTCACTATCTATGCAAATCATTGTTTGATGCATTGAATTTTGAAAGAGATATGGAAAAATATACAATACATTTCTTTGAGATGATATTTCCATTTGACAATAAAGATTATGTCAAGAACAACCTGTAACTTGGACCCAAATTCAACCATCTTTTTGGAATAGAGGACTATTGGGCTAATTGTGATAGTGAATATGAGGTTCAAATAATAGATTGGATGAGGTTGTCATTGAGGCAAGTCGAACCTTTCAAGTTAAATTGGGATATCCAAGGCATAGAGGATGTCGAAGAGGTGAACCTTTAGAAGAAAAAACAACAATGGTGCTTAGAAGGACAAGAGAATGGATGTTGAAGAAGACTGCTAAAAAGCCAAGTACAAAGCCTTCAAAGACAAAGGAAAATGTCAAACAAGGAGAATAAAAGCAAGCAAAATCTTCCCCTTCTCAACCAGCATTGTCAGCTAGCTCTCAAGCCATAGGAGGAGATGGAGGAGGTGATGATGAAGACCCGCCCAAAAGGAGAAATCTTGATAGAACATGCAAGGATAGCTCAAAGGGAAAGGTGGAGAAAGGAAAGAAGAAAGAGAAATTAAAGGCCATTCAAGAAGAATTTAGAGCGTCAACATTACCTCCTCTCCATCCCAAGTAAGAACTTCATCTCACTCATCGCCAAATTCCTCACTGCCACATTCACCTCAAAACCCCTTAATTCAACCCAATCTTTCACCTCCATGACACCACGTCATTCAATAAAGTGGGACCTTCATCCACTACACCCCCTCCTATGAAGCCACTACAATTATCTCATGGTAGTACTAGGACCTCTTCTAGTACTCCATCCGATACACCATCCTCCTAGTTATAACAAGCCTCATCAAAAATGAGAAAGGTAGTCCAACTAAACATTCCCTAATTTGATGTGGTTGCTAACTTGCTTCAAAGGTCACCCCAACCTAAGAAAACCAAAGCAACTTCTAAGTTGATGCAAGACTCAACTTCAAGGTCACGTACATGGAAGTTGGTCATCCATCTACAAAGAAGGATATTTGTGAGGTGACAAAAAAGGACTTCAATATTACAAGAATCAATCTAGGCCCTTCCTCACATGATGGGGATATTCATAATTTTCAAGTGTCAATTGCTAGACTTACTGAAAGAACAGAGAAAGATAAGCAATACAAAGATGAACTTAAGCAGTAGGTGAAAGCTCTAAATGCTTGCCTTAAGTCCATAGTTGAAACCTTGAGAATAGCCTCATACTATATCCTCTTTTGATCCTAGCTAGAGAAGTGAGAAAGAGGTAATTGAGAAAATATGTAAATATCAATTTTATGGCAGGGTGGCTAAAGATAGGGTAAATGAGATTGTGACCAAAGGATTAAAATTCATAGCAAAGAAATTGTATGATGAAAATGACAGCAGAAAGAAGGAAATTAATGATGAAATCAACATGTCAAAGTAAGAAGCAGCAGTTTGGGCAACAGTAGAAAGAAATCTCAAGGAAATGATAAGATAGTTGCAAAACAAATCTTTCAGAACACCAATGAAAACAAGCACTTCCTGTGGAGAAAAGCATTGAATGGAAAATTGTGACCATCAGACAAAACATCCAAGAGCAAACCAAGCTATTAATGGAATGGGATCAATTGAAGCCATTCAAATTGATTTCATGCCCATCAACTCATATATTCAAACAAAGGACGATTTGCAAGTCTTTGATAAGCAATCTAAAGACAAACTTAAGCAGTAGGTGAAAGCTCTAACTACTTGCCTTAAGTCCATAGTTGATACCTTGAGAATAGCCTCATAATATATCCTCTTTTGATCCTAGCTAGAGAAGTGGGAAAAGAGGTAATTGAGAAAATATGTAAATATCAATTTTATGGAAAGGTAGCTAAAGATAGGGTAAATGAGATTGTGACCAAAGGATGAAAATTCATAGCAAAGAAATTGTATGATGAAAATGACAACAAAAAGAAGGAAATTAATAATGAAATCAACATGTCAAAGCAAGAAGAAGCAGTTTGGGAAAGAGTAGAAAGAAATCTCAAGGAAATGATTGAAATAGGTAATGATAAGCTAGTTGCAAAACAAATCTTTCAAAACACCAATGAAAGCAAGCACTTCTTGTGGAGAAAAAGCATTGAATGGAAAATAGTGGCCATCAGACAAAACATCCAAGAGCAAACCAAGCTATTAATGGAATGGGATCAATTGAAGCCATTCAAATTGATTTCATGTCCATCAACTCAGATATTAAAACAAGGGACAATTTGCAAGTCTTTGATACTCAATCCATTAATGAAAGCTTCAAGGCAATGATTGAAAAGTCCTTAGATAAATAGGTTTTTTAATGTAAAAGCTATAAAGAAGTTAAGTAGCTCCAACATAGCCCTGATGCATTGTGTCGATCATCCAACCATGTTCCAAAGAAAATGGGAAAACATTTGAAATAATAGGGCTATTTGGAAGTTGAGGGTCAGCAATGTAATCATCCCTAGACACAATGAAATCACTCTTATTGTCAAAGCTTTCAGTGTTTATAAATCCAAATTTTCTACTCAAATGCCACAATCTCTAGTAAAGGACAAAGATGAAGCAAATGGGAATATTGTACCACCTCAACCTAATGTTTAACATTGTTTCTCTCACTTTATTTCAAAGATTTTTTAAGTTATTAAAGCATTAAAAATTCTGTTATAATGACTCTTTTAATGCCTAATTAAAAGAATCGATACATTCTAAATGTTATTTATATGTAATGATGGGCTTTGCAAAGGACTTTTTTTTTGGATCATAGTCTAATTTTACCACAAAGCAGTTGAAAAACATAATATTTTTTTTATGGAAGATTGCAAGTCTGAGAGTTTTGCAGTTTTTGAACATTTGACATAAAGAAACATGTTTTGGAGTCTGTGTGTTGTCAATAGCTTTTTGGGTTATTATTTCTATGCGGTGTAATAGTGTTTTATATTCTGTATTGATTGGTGTTCTGATTTTTCTCTTAAACAAACATAATCTGATTAGTTTGGAAGGTGGTTTATTGGTCTTTGTGCCTAACATCACTTGAAAAACTATTTTTAGTTACATGCTCTATATATATTTATAGCTTCAAAAAAAACGAACCTTTGAGTTTGTTTTTCATTCACATTAATTAGAATATAAAAAAAAAATTCTTTACTATTGCCTTTCTTGCTTTCTGGTTAAAAGCAAACCTCAAAAAACTTAAAATCTATCATAAGAGGGAGCTATACCTCTAAAATTCAGAGAAAAGTTACCACAAAATAACGACTTCTCCAACCAATGGTTTATTTGCCATCACAGCTTGGGTATTATAAAATCATTTTAATATTAAATTAGTGGTCACAAATATGTTAACCAACAATGTCCAATATTTTTAATAACATAGCACTAATAGTTGTGACTTTAAAGTTGTTAGTGTTGATCATGAGCACTCATAATTGAATGAAATATATTCCTTAGATCTAAAAAGCAACAAATCATGTTATGTCACATCAGCGCATAAATAAAACATGACTTAGTGCACACCTGCTGGACTAACTCTTTTGGGGGGCATTTTTGGACACCTCAACAAAAGCATGTTAATGTGGCATCATATTTGATGATGTGGCCTTGAAACCTTAGTTATAAGCAGGAGACTTGCCAAGTAGGCTGCTGTAAAAGAATGGAACTTGCCACGTAGGATTCTGCGAGGCATGAACTTAGAGTGCTCAACTACTGGGTCCTCTTCCCCTATACACAGAAGTTTGTCTCAGTGAAAAGCAATAATGATCATATATTGAGATTGTGGGGATTTGCATTGAATTGGTTGTTACACTGAAGTAATTTCATAATTTTATATATTTAATGAAAACAGATGACCACGTGGATGCATGAGAGATGATCTGCTTTTATAATCTAGAGAATCTGTAACATTTCATCCTTCAGCATTTCACTTTTGAGTTATATGGACTCGGACAGATTACATGTAATCTGATGCTCAACAATTGGCCTCAAGACTTCTGCAGGGAAGTCTAGGGTACCCTAAACAATGAATAGACTCCAAATATTAAGTCAAACAATTTTATCCTTTCCCGAAGATTGCAAACTCCCATAGCTCATGAGACAATAACCACCTTTGGCCTTGCTGATTTTGTCACTCTGCGTGCTTGAAAGTACAGGATTTCTTTCGTATTCTATATTTAAAGGTTGCATTACACATGCATTTAAATGCACACAAGCATTCTCATTAGCATCACAAATTTTTTAATATATGCACTTTTCCAAGAGGATAACAGTATCCCTAGATTTTCAAACAACCCAAACCTTAGTTATCAGTTTCTTCAGATTCGATAGTACTCAAGAATTGGTGATTTTGGTACTCAGAGTAGGGGGGGAGATCAAGGGCTTTCTCAGCAACGTTCCTGTCCTCATGAATTCTTTCTATCAAACTTTCTAATGATGGGAAGTTAGCCTGCAATTATCATACAGAAAATGAGAAACAATACTTTTCAGATCAAAATCAGAAACAATACTTTTCAGTTAAGGAATGAAAGCTTGTCATCAAATACAACACGATGTCTTTGTAGGAAATACCTCAGGACGAATGTACCCAACAACAACAAGACGCAGCTCCTCCCCATAAAAGTCTTCTTTAAACTCATGAAGAAGCCATGGTTCCTTCAATTACATTAATGTGCATTACACATCTCCAAGATTAGATGGGATTTTCTGAAATGCCTTATAAATTTCTAACCTTTTACTTGGTCAACAAACTGGAAAAAGAAATTCAAAATTGTTGTCATATCTATCACATTCCATATACTCACAATTGTCTTTTTGGAATTGTCGAAGTATGGGTTCCATCCAATGCTCATAACTGTCTTATAGATACCATATTTAGAAAGTCCAGCCCAACCAAAGTATACACCACATGCTTGCTGAGCAAGTATTGAGGAGAAGTCATCTGCTGATAAATTGGCTGAAGATGGAACTCCATGAGTTAATCAGATTCGGCAAATTGCCATAAACATAATGACAGAGTTTGGTTTTGAAGCAGCCTTCCATAATGACTTGTTTAGCATGTGACTCTTTTAGATTTTTTTGCAGACCTTGCATTGACTTACCAGTAGGTATTCCAAGCATCTTTGAACCACGACCAAATCCCTTAATAACAGGTCCTCCAATGTACCAGGGTTCGATTGGCAAAGTGTTTGCTATCCCTGCATGCAAAAAACAACTTAGTCATTTATGATGTGGTGCTCTACTTAAACGTGTAAAACCATTTGAACAAAAACCATGACAGAAATTTTTTACCCTAAATAAAAAATTACTTTTTACAGTAGAGCTTTTGCTTACACAATAAATTGCATTTCCCAATGTTAAAGGATAAGCCCTGAAAAGATCTTTTCGCTTCTTGTACTACATGCAATTACCTTGGTTGTTTGTGGCCATGTTACCAATAGCAACAACGATACTGCCTAACCAACTTGATGCTATCGACTTTATAACCCTGCTCTATAAATAGGTTGCTTGATGCCTAAAGGTCTGCAAGCCCCCGAGGCATGCGATGCCTAATCATTTGGTATCAAATCATTCCATTTTTTTATGGTGCAAACAAGACAAGAAGCATCATTTCCTAGATCTATGAGAGGTTGGGTAACCCATATGTGATATGACTGTTCTAATCAAGATAGATGGAAGTTTATGACCATGCAAAAACTTAAGTATCTCTGTCCCTCAACCGATTAATTTCTTCTACTGAATGAATCGTATATTTGAGTAACAATGCTTTTGCATTTGGCGCATGCCATTTTTTATAATTTTTTGTTTTTAACCAAGCTCCAAACCTTTCAAAAAACTTGGGCATTAAGACCATTGAACAGTAATTAGGGCCTAACTAAATGAGAATGAAATGGATATTTACTGGAGAATGAGTGCCTTTGAGTGTACATTGATTGATCCACTGTTTGCTTACTTTAAGTAAAATTCAAATCTGCAATGTAAAAATGAGGATTTTGACTGCAAGAACAAGTAGTTAATATGCAAACTTAAAAACCAGTTTATTCGCAAATAAACTGCAGATTTTTTAAAAAATTCATGAAAAAATTGGCAATTATTCATCCCTAGAAAACATGCCGATGATTAGTTAGAAAAACTATCAATCCAATTCAGATCTGAATGGCAGCAAGTCTGGTTGCCAATTAATCATGATTAATTGAAGCTTTCTGCTTCTCCATTTTACAGGACTACTACTACGGAGTTAGGATAGCTCCTTTGCCCAAGGAGACCTCTCCACCAATCCAGGCGCGTTGCCCTAAATTTCTACTCAGAATGACTGCTTGTGTCTTTTTCTTGCTTAAGGATCCTAGTTAAATCACTCTTAGTTTCTATGTTAATCCTTTTCTGACATATCTCGTTTTCTACTAGTCTCAATCTGATTAGTATATGTCTTTGTCTTTGATATTCTTGTTTATGTCTATACATGTGTATGCATATGTTTATGCCATCTCTGTTTCAGTCTGGGTGCTTGTCCAAATCTTATGGCATGACCCTGGGTGTTCTTTTGTACACCTTTATTTTATTGATATAATACTTGATTTTTTTCAAAGAAAAAGGAAAAGACATTTGATGCCTTCTTTTGAGTGAAGGGGTAAAAATTAAAGTTTGGGTGGTGATTTCTCAATAGGAAAAGGAATCACATGGCTAGGTTGGGAGCATGGACATGGCTTAGTGTTTTATGACGGATGATTCTTTTATGTTTATGAAAAATAATATTGTAGCTACGCACCCAAGGCATTGAGAATAAAATGGGGATGGTGATTAGGTTGGCAACGTGGACACATGTATAGCTATGCATGTGTAAATTTTTGGTATCACCTTTATGATTTTTAGAACATGTGTCCAGCTGACTATGTTTTTATTGTTATTTTTACATTGGGCTTGTCCATTCATTGGGACCATGGTTTGGAATGGGTTTTCCAAAAAGTATGGATTTTCCTCTGATTACAATGAGACTCTTGAAAGGATCCTGATCAACCCCTGCTTTGGCGAATAGATCTGCAATCCAGTTTTGATTTTTTATCTCATGTTTTGTATTAATATCTTGGAGATTTTCCATGCACTACATGATCTTAACATTATGTATTATATTTTTCAGTGACTGGGAAGGGGACTATTATTCATCCATTCTTCTGTTCATGCCCTTCTTACTTTGGTGACCAGACTAATTATAATCTGAGTCCTTTCTATATATAGGCGAAAAATATAATTTTCTTCTGCCAAATTGACTCCTTTGAGCAAGGCAAAAAGCTTAGCATGGTTATTGTTTGTTTGCCAATAATTTATTTTTAATATTTATAGTATGATTCATTTTCCCCTTGTGTTTCTGATGATCCTATAAATCCCAGCCATGCCTAGTTTCCTTGGCTGACCTATCAAAATTTAATTTGTAGAATCCTAGAGAAGAGGGTCCTTTTTCTCCCTTGCAGTGAGATTAAATGCTTCATACTGATAATGAATAGTCCAGTGCAGAGAAATCTAAAAATTTGTCATGCTTGACAATTGAAACTTGTTGGATGAGCTTGTTGTGTATATCAAAACAGTGGTGCGTATCTGTGTCTGAACTAGCCGGGATAGGTTCCAAAAATGAATCCCAATGTTAACCTATGCATGGATTGAATTATCCCATCTGTCTCCAGTTTTCACAAACAAAATGTAGTTTTTACAAAAGAATTAAGGGTTAAGAAGGTGATGCCAAGAGAGTTTAGTGGAGCCTTACAGATTTCTTTGGCATAGGTGTAGTCTACAAGTAGATGCACTATACTTTGGAACCACTCCATCCTTGGCATGGCTTGTTATTTTTCCATGTAATACAAGAAATACGAAGCCTTTCATCTTAGGCCAGACTTTCATATTCCATTGGTCCTGCCATTTTTTATTGAATTGCAGACAATGGCATGTTCTGTGAACACTGTGCATTCTTCCCCTGTGGTTTATGGCCAAACTCCTGTCTTCTTTAGCAGAGTAGAAAACAGGTTGTTGGATTGTTTGGTTATTAGGGTCTTCCAGCTACCTGGTTTTCCAAGGTGGCTACATAGTCTACTTTGTATTCATTGCTGTGTTTATTTGAATTCATTAATTGTTGTAGCTTCTTTAGTTGGAGATTTCTAGTGGAGGCATGCCATTCCAGCTATATTCAACCAAGTTTCTAGGATGGGGACAGCTGTGGATAGGAGGCATATTTCTGGGATGGATTTTTTAAGTCATTTTAGGGGACAACAAAGGACAGCTATATAAAAAATAGGGAAAATTTTAAATATATAGGAAAAATTCAAATATTCATATTATAACATTGATAAGACATTTATCATATACATTCTTGATCCTTAATACACAACATTAGAGTTGAATTGAGAGTTCACATGAGAATCGAACAAATTAACATATGTCAAAATTTAATTGCTTTCATAATTCATTGTCAATGTGCATATGATATATTAATATATTATATAAAATTAAAAAATACAACAAAATGCCCAAAGGCTGCAAATTTAAACTAAAAAATGACATAACATAGAAAGTATGATGCTGCCCCTAATTGGCATCTGCCAACACTACATCAAAATTAGAGTCTGACTTTGAATCACTGCCACTATGGAGGACTCTCTCATCCAATGTAATCCTACCAATCCCTCTTGTGCCTCCTCTCATCAATCTGGGCGACATCTTCAAGATCAACATCCCACCGTAAAGCTGGAGTTTGTCAATACTCTAAAGTATGGCAATCCCCAAGTCGCAAAGCACTATGCACAGCAACCAACTTATTTGCTCATCTAGAGTTTGGATTGAGGAGTGCTAATTCCTTTGGTAACATAGAGATCTCAATCATGCCTGATGGCTCCCAATTTTTCTACACCCAAGCTCTTAGCATTTTGGATCTTGGATAAGCCCCCATAAAACATCTAATAAATGCCTTGTCTTTGAGCATTGAAATTCTTTGTTCCATCACATCCATGGTGAAATGTAATTCAGCTGGCCATTTCATTATCAAGTAGCCATCATAGTATTTCCTTTATTGGGAAGTTAAGCAAAATAAGCAAGGTTACATGGGGACACGTCCCCTACCCCAAAACCCCCTGTCCTCGTCCCCTTCCGTCCCGGGAACGGGGGGACGCAAAGGGGACGTCCCCCTGCCGACCCTAAAAATTGAAAAACCTTCGGGAACACTAGGAAACGTTTCCTACACACTAGGAATGGTTCCCTGTCCCCAGTACGGATTGGGGACAGTTAGCCGTCCCCTACAGGTTGAAGTTAAAAAAAAAAATGATTTTTTAAAGCTTTGTCTCCAGTGGGCGGGGCCCACCAAATGTAAATATTTTATTTGTTTGGGCTAAAGTTTGGAAACAACGAAATATTAAAATTTTTATGGAATCGGGTCTTATTTTTCGAAGTTTCTAGCGGACATTTCAACCAGCGACGGGCGAACATTTCAAGTTTCAACCAACAACGGACGGAGCTTTTTGAGGCACGCACGAGAGTCTGAGGGAGGCGGCGACCATTTGAAACCCTCAAATTTGGCGACTTTCCATCCACACGAGCCTCCATCTGCGCGATCATCTCATCCATGCGACTAACTGGAGAAAGCAGCGACAACCATTTGAAACTCGAGAATATTGTTTTTTGGATACTCATACTGGGAGCGACGCTCATCTCCAACGACATTTGTAGCTGCAACAGGTAGTTTGAGCTTAAAAATTAATTATTTTGTTTTGTTTTTCAATTTTCAATTTTTAAATTTTTAATCCCTTTTTAATTTTATTTTTTAAATGAATTTTTTTAAGTTTTAAACCCTTATTCTATTCTGAGCATAAAATTAGAAAAGCCCTATGGCTATTTTTTAATTTTATGCTCAAAATAACAGAGAATGCAATTTTTTTTTAAATGAAATTATTAAACCCTTGCATTCTCTATTATTCTGAGCATAAAATTAAAAAGTAGCCATAGGGCTTTTTTAATTTTATGCTCAGAATAACAAAGAATGCAAGGGTTTAAACTTTTAAAGTGTTAAACTTTAATAATTTATTATTTTAATATGTAGTTTTACAAATTTTTAGGCTTTTTACAAAAAAAAAAAGCATCCAAAATGAGCAGCAACAACAATAGTGGTAGTGACCATGAGACTGAGAGTAGTGACAGTGGAAATGAAGCTACAGGAATGCTAGTAGACCCTTCTTCTACCTCTAAAATTCCAACCCATGCTTCTTCAGACCATTTTGCATGCCTATACCCACTCTTCAAAGGTTTGCAAAAGGCCCTTTCAATAAGAAGAAACCATTGTGTCAGTTTGCCATAGATGTGACCGCCAACAAGAAGAAAAATTCAGGGGGCAGCAGGAAATGGTTTTGTCATGTTTGTAAAACTAATTACCATGGGAGCTACACTAGGATTAGAGGCCATCTAGTGGGTGACTGTGGAAAGGGTGTTAGAGTTTGTACAGCAATAACATTGGAGCAGCAGCTTCTATTTGCAAAGTTGGCTGGAGTAAGTGAGGACCAAATGATTACCATTCAAAATAAAAAACGGTCATTAGCTGATTTGCAAGCCTCTTCCAATGTATCAGTTGGAGAGAATTGTGATAGAGGGAAGAGGAAAGCAAGTGAGAAAGCTTCAGTCATGGGGTTAATGAATGTGCAAAAACGTGAGCAAGCTGATGATGCAGTGGCCAAATTCTTTTATGCACATGCTCTTCCATTTCATTTGGCAAGGTCACCTTATTTCAAAACAATGGTGAGAGAAATATTGGCAGTTGGATCCTCTTATGCACCCCTTGGAGAACATCGATTGCGTACCTCCCTCCTTGACAAATAATATTCAAAAGCTACCATGATGATGGAGGAGATGAGGCAAACATGGATTAGGACTGGTTGTTTCCATTGTCATGGATGGGTGGAGTGATATTCAGCATAGGCCACTTATTAATGTTATTGTTACATGCCTTGCTAGTTCATACTTTCTTCGAGCTATTGATTGTTCTAGGAAGCTTGAGGATGCTGATTTTTAGTTTGGCATTTTGAGGCAGGCCAAAGAGGAGGTTGGGCCTTCTAATGTTGTGCAGGTTGTGACAGATTCAGCTTGTGTTTGTAAGCTAGCTGGTTTGATGATTGAGAATGCTTACAAACATATTTTTTGGACTCCATGTTGAGTACATGCTTTGAATAATGCTTTGAAAGACATTGGCAAAATCGATTGGGTGAAGGCAGCAGTTTCAAAGGCTAGAAACATACAAATGTTTGCATGTAACCATCAAACTTCACTTGCACTATTCCGATCTTATTCAAAGAAAGAATTCCTCAAACCAGTTGAGACTAGATATGTTAGCTACTATATTTTGTTGGAGAGGATGTTGGAGGTCCAAGATGCTCTACAAGCCATGGTTGTTTGTGCAGAATGGAAAAGGTGGACTCTATCGAAGACAAGTGAAGGCAAGGAAGTGAGAGATAGAGTACTTAATGAAACTTGGTGGGCCAATAACAAGTAAGAAATCTGAAAATTTAAATTGTTTTTGAATTTGTTACACTTACACTTTGTCTTACTTTAGTCTTTGTATTTTAAAAGTTCTAATTTTTAATTTGTTTTTTTGTAGGTATATTTGCTCTTTCATATCACCAGCTGTTGCGGTAATCCGGTATGCAGATACAAGACTCTCCTAGCTTGGGAGAGATATATGAGACTTTTGATAGCATGCTTGACCAAATGAAGCAAGCTATTCGTAAAAAGGATCCTGAGATGAGTTTTTATGAGGACCATATTAGGCCTATTGTGACAAAGAGGTGGAACACAATGAATACCCCTCTTCATATGCTTGCCTATGCTCTTAATCCAAAGTGGTATGTACCTAGACCTGGCCGAATGCTTCCTTCTGAGGATGACGAGGTGATAGAGGGGCTTACAGTAGCCCTTCGTAAAATGTATGCCAACAAGCAAGCAACCGTTCTTAGAGAGCAATGGCTTATGTTTTCTGACCTTCAGGGTCCTACATTCAGCAAACCAGAGGCTAGGACGGATAGGGCCACCATTGCACAGAACAACCCCATTGGATGGTGGAAATTTCATGGGAAGGACACACCAGATTTGAAACAACTTGCCATTCATTTGCTCTCACAGATTGCTAGTTTCTCTACTGCAAAGAGGAATTGGTCCACCTATGGCTTCATCCACTCCATTAAGAGAAACAGGCTTACTTCAAAACGAGCTAAGAAATTAGTTACAGTTCACAGTGCCTTGAGACTTCAGGACCGACAAACTACTGAGTATCGACAGACTCCAGCAGCACAATGGGATGTTGATCCTTAGGATGTTAGGAAAATTGATGAGGAGGAGATGCAACCAGGATTGGTCGGGCTACCAATGGATGATCCACTCTTGCCAGAGGATGATAATGAATCAGATAGTTCTGAGTCTTTGGATATTCATAGCCCGGATGAGGCTTAATTTCATAGACTATTGAATTTAATAATTAGATTTTCATGTTTGAACGCTGAGACTTTTGGATACATGTTTGAGACATTTGGATATTGATAGACCATGGTTTTATTGATGTTTGATACTGCTGTGATAAATTTTATAATGCTTTAATGACATTTCTTATGTTGTTATAGTACTACTCTCACGATTCACTTACATATTGATATTGTTGTTATCAATTATTAATTTATTGACATATCTATCTCTCTTTCCCTCTGTCTCTCTCTCTAATATATTAATAAATTTTGAAAAAATCATATATATATATGTATTTTGTATGTCGCCGTCCCCTGCCATCCCCTAAAAATTGCCCCTTACGAAACGTCACAGAAACGCGTCCCCCCGTCCCTGTACCCGACAGGGCGTGGAACATAGAAAATAAGAGGTTTTGGGGAATTTTGATCCAAATGTTTGACCAAAATGTATCTAGATACCTGGTTGTTTTCCTGTGAGACTATTAGTACCTGCCTCAAAATGCAGAAAATTTTCAAGTCTGGTGGTCCCTTGTTGCCCTGGCCTTACTTTGCCCATCATTGATAAATGTTTAGAGAATTCTTTTAATTCAGCCTCCTTGGTCAAATTTTTGCTTGGTGTTGTGCTTTACCTCTCTTCATACTTTTGTCATGTTCCTAAGTGTCAAAATTCCAAAAAAAATCAAGTATGAGGTTGTTTGAGTCGATTTTTGGCCTTGAGCAAGTTTTCAGGTCTTTTCTTAACTTGGTTCCTTTCCAACAAGTTCCCCACTTCCCAAATCCCCACTTCTCCTTATATGTCAAAGTTTTGGACTTTCCCATTCCAGTGTCCCTTTTCCTTCATTTCCCTCAATTCCCAATTCCCCACATTTTGGGATTCCACGATTTTCATTCTCAAAATGCCTTCTTTTTGACCCCCGTGCTCCCACCATTCATACGTGATGATATACTATTTGCATCATAAAGTCTCTTTGTATCCCAAAGTGTTTTTGTTTGCCTTTAACCCAATGAGCACTAAAATGATGTGGCTTTCCTCTTACTTTAGTGCATTTCCCTCCAAGTCCCCATTTTCCCCAAGTTCCAATCACTGTTACGTAGCAATATTGTAAACTTTTCCATTGATCTTCTCTCAAATAAATCACACTATAGATCCCCAAACCTTGAACACCAATGGGCTTTCAATCCTTCCTTTTCCTCAGCACTGTGGTATCAAGTATTCTAAATCTCTAATCCTAGCTCACATCAAGTATCTCTAACTCTTGATCCCCATTCACCCTTTCAAGCCATTTGCAAGCCCCCAAAATTTCTCATCCCTTGTTTTTAATGGCACAAGGTATCCCAAATCCTCGAATCCCAAACCCCGGGTGCTGTTCAAGTCTTCTCTTTTCCTCGTATGTTGTGGTATTGGGTAATAGCCCAAATCCTTGCTTCTTCTTCTTCAAAGTTGACTTTCAAATTTCTTCATCCCCTATTTCAAATCACATCAAGTATGTCAAGACCCTGATACCCACATTCTTGCTCCCTATTTCCCATGAGTTTTCAAGATTTCCTTTCCCTCTCCACACTTCATCCTATGGTAGTGGGTATCCCATTTTCTTAATCCCTATTCCCAAGTCCTAGGTTCCTCCTTAGACCTCTAGGATTTCTAATACCTGCCTACCTATGGCAAAATTGTTCCTTGGCATGCCAATTCTACAAATCTCACTATTCATCTATTCTTCCTCCTTGGGCCCATGAACCTTTGTTTTCTCATCCCCCTCGGATATCAATCTCCCAATTCATGATTCCACGTGCCTCCATGCATTACTATCATGGACTTCTTGGCCCTTTGGCATGCAAATTCTCAAACCCTCACCATTTGAACACCAAACCCTACCTACTCTTACACGACCAAGGAAGCCACTAATGGCCCTGAATGAATGCAATAAGACAAGGGAAGGCTCTCAAATGCCTCTTAGCACATTTGGGCCCATTGAGGATATAATTGTTGATGCAAGTGATGTGGTTTCAGGTACCAATGCCATGTGAATGTGATGCTAGCAGGCATGGGTGAGATGTACACTTGCAAACAACTCTCGCTCTCCCTCCAAGATCACTCAAGGATGTTGCAATGACATATATATGCAGCTTTCATTTTACATAGGAGGTGAAAAAGGTTGCAATACATAGAAGGAGATGTTTTGACATCATGTTGTAGGCCAAATGCTTTCCGATTGTAAGTTTCTAGGTTTTCCCTGTGATGTAATATGGCTCTATAATCTTCAAGGGACAATTTTAATGTGCAGATTTGTTATCTATTTGTATGTCTCCATGAGCATTGTATGAGTTCTTGATGGTTTTATTGAACATCCAGGTTTCAAAAAGGAGGCCACTTCCTTCCCTCTAGGGAGACCTTTTGGGCTGCTTTTCAGGGGTGTGTCAATATCAGATCTGGCTGAAATGATTCTGATGAGAGGGCTTTAAGTTATAATGTAGGATCAAATTTGGCATGATAGGGCATGAAGGTATGACGTAGCACCTTATACTATGTAAATATCATGCATGGCCACAATTGGCACTGAAAATTTTGTTTCTAAACCTGCCAGGAGTGGCAGGAACAGGAAACTATTTCTCCAAGAAATATTTCCTAGTACTTTATTTCTGCATCAGGAAGTTGGCAAGAGAGATTTGTAAAGAGGTATCCATGTTAGCACATGATAAAGCTAAGGAAAAAGTGATTAAGCCCCATCAGCTGCTTTCATCATTTGTAAAGATTTATTAACACTCTCCAGGACAATATCAGCATATAAAGGATTGATCTGTAGAGTTGTATGGAATTTGTGCAATTTCTACAATAATTTGATTTCGGTATATAAAACTTTTGCTAAAGGTCCCATTGGCCTCCAAGTAAAATGTATATGACTATAATTTTCATTTTGGTTTTGCTTGATACAGAATAAATCAGGGAAAATCAATAGACCAGATAATTACAATCTTCAAATGGTGGAAGACCCCAGTGTTCAGGACACAAATCAAACAGATTGCTCAGCACAGTATCAGCTTCAGTGTACAAATGAGCTTGTTTTGGAATAGATGGCACAGCTACGACCTCCATCCCAGCAGCTTTTGCAGCTCTAACACCAGGCCTGTTAGATATGAAAATCATTATAATTGGAGAGCTTATCAAGATTGATATACTTTTGAAACATGACATTTCATTTTTTTAATAAAAAACCATGTGCACAACTTTATTTTAGAGGCACAAATAAATTGAAACCCAATTCCAAGTTTCTAACATCTAGATAAACCCCATTAAGTTCTAAAGAGAAGTATAACCTGGTGTAAACAGATCTGACATGGGACTGAAAATAGTATTAGCATCTTGAGAAATTTGAATGAGAAGAAAACAGTCCGCTTCAAATATCAGTAGAAATTTACTATGGAGGCATTCGAGTAAACAATTAAATTTTCCATACAAGATTACAGGGGACTTTGATGTCTCCAGCCATTGAATATGTAATAAGAGACTGTAAGAATCACTGTTAAAAACTAGAACTGAAGAAAAAACTGGAATAATCAATTAAACAGGATGTGAAGTAAAATTTTCAATTCAAATAGCTAGCAACAGAACCTTGAATCTTAGTTCATGCATCCTTTCAGCAATATACAGGAAACTAGATGTTTAAGCAACACACCAAAGTTATCATTAACATTTCTATTAACCTTTTATGAAATACTGTAGATTATAATCCCGTGTATTGCTACAAGCTTATATACAATGTATAAACTTGCTGCAGCATTCTGTATTGCAATGTCAGATAAATTCTGATGGAGATTGACAACACATCAAAGATTCACACATATATAATGCTCTGTACCATATTCCATATATTTCTATTAAATTTTGAAGATTTGAAGCTTCATTATCATTCTGAACTGTAGAAAAATCCTAATGAGCCTTCTCAGCATACTTTAAAAATAATGTCTTGATATTTAATTGACATGTTGTAACAATAGCTTCTTGAACTTGGGAATTATTTGAATCTCAAAATATTGGTGCACATCAGGTATGTAATGTCCCCAATTTAGCCCTACGCTCTTCATTTGGTTTTAGCCTATTTCTGGGAACTCGTAGGCTAAGCAGAGGCTCGAATCAGGGTTTCCAAACTTCTTGGAGGACGTTTTCATCTTTTTGCGGAGCTTGCACTTGGAAATGTTGAACTTGGATTGCGGATTCCTTCTAGGTTTTCTGAGAGCTTCGCGTTGGTGGTTTCGGTTTGGCATTCTGAGCACTTTCGAGAATTTACTATTTTTAGTAAATTCTATTTCTGGCAGTGGTCCTGTTGGCTTCGGCTCAGTTGGCTCTCATCTTCAGTATGTTCATTTGGTTTGATCAATCTTGACCTTGGGAAGCATTTTTGGTGAGATATCCAGTTGATTTTAAAATGTTATACTTTAATGCTATATTTTATTATTGTGACCCCTTGGTCTAGTGAAACAACTTTAAGTTGTTCTTAAAAAGGGGACTTGGAAGGGTGGCGCCTCATGCTGATGATTTAATATTTTTCTTAAGGCCAAAAACAATGCTTTAAAAGAGGATGCCTTTTTATGAAGTGAAGATTTTAAAATAAATTAAAAGTTAAATTGCCTTGAGAAAAGGGGACGCCATCTTTGGAGGGAAAAGGAGTTACTTCAAATTTGAAAATTAGGGTTTCTAGAAGCTTCTGGAGAGTTTTCACAAAGTTATAAAAGGAGAGCTTGGGTCTTCATTTGGGCATCTGATATCTTGAGTATTGTTATGCTGCCGAAATGGTTGCTGGATTGCTTCGAGGAATGAATGCCTCCTAGCTTGGGCTCGACTTCGTGCTTGAGAGATAGCACCTAGTAGAGAGGTTTGCTTGTTTTGAGTGACTTTTTGTAGTGAGGTTTGCATTTGTAGTTTGGGTTTACTTATGTAGTTCAGTTTATTGCATTTTATGTCATTTTATGTAGTTGCTGATAACAGGGCTGAATCTATAGTTTCACTCATAAATCAAAAAATACAAAAAGAGTTGTTCTGGGTATTGTCTCATTGGTTTTCTCTGTTGGAAGAGATCCTTCATGAATATTTGCATATTTTAATACGAAGTTTATGATTTTATAAAGCAAATTCGTCATTCCTTGTAGGGCGCCCTTTCTGGAGTGCTTTGGGATCCGTGCCATTAATTAATAGCCACTTTTAGCTGTCCTTTTTCATAACTAAACTAGGCGCCATCATTTTAAGAGTATTTTGCATCAGTTTTCATGTAATTTGAGTGAGAAATGAGTGAGTTGTGAGCTTTTCATTGAGTTTATGTATTGCTGGTTCTGTAATTCGTGTTGCCGGTCTGTCAGATCAGACTTGAGAAAATTGCATATTAGTGAAGGACGGGTGTTAGGAATTCATTATTGACCTAGTGGATGACATCTTTACTATTGCAGCAACTTGTAGAGCTTAAATCCTTGATCTTGCAGGCATTCTACTTCTCATTGTAAGCTGAACAGTAGTACTATCAGCATTTCTCTTAGTTTTGCTTATCATGTTTGTAATTGCCCATTGAATAAGTGGAAGAGGCTGGCTTGCCACCTATTTACTTTGATTTGCATTGTAATATCATACATCTCCACCCTATGGTAGCTCCATTCCCACTCCGGGTTTGAAAGCACATTCTGGGTGATGAGTTTACTTTCAGCATTTGTAGTGGTAAAGATCCTCTGACCATATGCTCGTCCATCTTGGACACATTCTTGGTTAGAGTTACTTCCAGTTGCAGTTCTGATTAATGTACTGATGATCCTCTTGCCATATGACAGCCTCTCTCTTGTTGAGATTGAGTGCGCATTCTTGGCAAAGAGTTATATTGTAACTGCTGGTTTGATTTATCTAACCCTAACGGGTGCCTTCTGCATTGTTGTGTAATTTGGCAAAAATCGGAAAAAAAATTGGTCCGGTTCTTTACAAGGTATGTCATCACTAGTTCAAGAGAGGCAAAGGAAAATTTACTATCTGAACTATCTAAGCCTCATTGACCTCTGCCACAACTGTTCTTAATTTAGATTCCACTGATATCATATTGAAAATTTGGGTAAATTCCACCTTTTCAATGTGAATGAGGTATACTTAAGAACTTCATTATACACGCCAACCTTGACGAGTATCAAGTGAGAATCTCCATTCCAGATGCTACTATAATGCTTATTCTATAATCATGCCAACCATTTGATGAATTCCACTTTGTGGAGAGCTTCCGTAACCATTTCTCTAAGATTCTCTTCTCCTCCTCCTAAAGTAGTCATAAATTTCAGGTCTGTCTAGCCCTTTAACATACTGAACCTAAATTTAAGGTCCATCCTACCCTTTAGTGCTGTGGTACTTACACTTAGGCTTACCCTACCCCTTCGCACCTCATCATACCCTTTAGTGCTCCTCCCAATCTCTTAGGCTCAATATAAATTCACATCAAGGAAACCTTTTCCACAAGCACGGCAACATTACCTATTCTCACTGTCACTCAAATCTACTAGCTCTCACAGCCATGTGGACTAGGTTGTTGGATATATCAGAAAGATCGTAGACAGGACTTCTACCTTGCTCTTCCATGCCTCCAACAGTGCTACATCACATTTTCACAGGCATCCATTTTGTGCTCACCAGTAGCATTTAGTATAGGTGTTTCTAGTCATTTTCTTCATATTGTAGGCTCCTTATTCCCTTCATACTTTCATACAATCCCAGACTGCTTGAAAATTGGTAAGTGGTCTCTGTATATGCATGTTTGGGGGAAGAGCTGAGGGGCCCTACATTAGTAGGATAAAATCTTTATTTTGTATCACTGCTATCTTTGCACATTGAGGGTCTGGGCATCATTGATTGTCATTTCTCATGTTAGAGCAGTATCTTGGTTACATAAGTCACATAGTTTTTAACCTTATTTTTATTTTCACACCCCTTTCACTCACCATAAGCATTATTAAATGCTTATATAACTTCACAGAGTGTAGTGGCAACAGTCATAACATCTTGAACATGAAAATAATTTCCATCCTCCATACACCCTTCAAGTGTTTTTGCGAACATAAAATTGAACTGAAATTGTCTACAAGTTTTCAAGTCTTGAATCATGTCTCCACTACCAAATATGGTTCAAATCTCTAACACCGGCAACCATCTTCTCCAATATGATCACTTGTATCATTAATGAAAAAGCCATGCTTCTTATAAATTTAGACTCTTTTTAGATGATTGTTATAATTTTTTTAAAAGTTGATTTATATTTTTTAAGTTTTTAGTTCCAAAACTTCATATCATCTTTCAATTCATTCCAATTACATCACACTCAATTTTTTATAATGGTTAATAACCACCTCTGATTTCATTTTTCTTTATAATATCAACCTCCTTGTACTTTATCTTGCCAGCAACTGCATCTCCTCCAATCATTTCTCTATATTCCAAGTAACATGAGCACTTTTTCCTTCACTTCATTTGACAGAGATTCTCCCTTTCCTTCTTTTTTTCAATTTGTATAGCAGCAGCTGCCTTCTTCTTGCTACTAGTTCTCAAGTATACAACAGTTTTCAATATGTTAGATGCTGGAAGTAGCACCATCAATGTGAGAAATGGTGCTTAATCCAGAGCACACCTACACAGCCCAATATAAGAGATGCAAATCAATGATTTACCACCAGAAAACTACTCAACTCTGAAACTAGGGGCTAGAAAATGAATTAATCAACTTGCATCAAAAAAAATTGAATGTTCTGCAGTTTCATTTTGCAGCTTTGAGTAATACAAGTTCAGTGTATCGAATAATGCTCAGCTTTGGGATTTTTTAACACAAAAAAGTGCACACTTTCAATCTGACTATAACATAAAAGTTATACCCTTCAATGGACCCAATATTGAGATTAAAAAATATTGGCTTAAAGCATCAATTGTTGCACTTTTTCAGCCAAATTCAGGGTCCAGCTCTCTGCGAGAAAAGATTCAAATCATAATATGGCATGATTCTCTCGAGGCAAACAGTTGAGTATTTTGATGGCATCTGCTGTGGTTGCAAGAATGGTTACTGGCAGCTACTATGGTTTTCAAATTCATAGCTTTCAGCTATGTAATTTGGACTCACAGCTTTGAGTAATGCAAGTTCAGTGTATCAAATAATTCTTGGCTTTGGGGTTTTTTAACACAAAAAAGTACACATTTTCAATCAGAATATAACAAGAAAATTTATAGCCTTCAATGGACAACATTGAGCTCTTGTTTTTGACTTAAAGCATAACTTATTGCACATTCTCAATCAAATTCAGGGTACAGCTGTCTTCATGAAAAGATTCAGACCAAAATGTGGCATGATTCTTCCCAGGCAAAACAGTTTGAGCATTTTAATGCTTCTGATGTGGTTGCAAGAATGGTTGCTGGCTTCTGCTATAGTTTTCAAATCCTAAATAAACTTTCAACGAGGATTTAGAATTTCTTCACAAGCTTTAGATGCTAATGTAATGGCAGAAGATTCAGACAACCTTATGAAACAATAATCTTTGTGCTTGTAGACACTCTCCACTTCTTTATTAATCTATAAACAGAGTGGCTATGCCACTTTCTGCCCTTTAGCATCAGATTCCTTTGATGCCAGTATCTCAAACAATGTCTACTTGCACTTAATCCAGCTCAACAAATGCATGCATCTGCTATTTAACATATGCAAACCGCTTAAATACTAAATAGAGATATTAACCGTCAACACATGCAGAAATAAACAAGACAAACATGCTCAAATCTGGAATGACACATATTACCCTGGAAAAAACCCACTTCAGGTCAAAAACTCCAGTCTAAGGAGCAATGACTCCCCATTTCACTAAGCAATGAGGAAATACAGAGATTTACAATGACCAACCTGGTCTCTAAGAGCTCTGAAACACCTCTACAAGCACTCCCCTGCTCTCACAGACTTTGCACACACATGCTTTGTCTTCAACAATGGTTCTAACACCAGCAACCTAGGTGTCCAACCTCTGCTCTAGCATAGAGAAGATCCATATCAACTCTCCGCACCTTCCCCAAGCCGAGAAGTTGGAAGTTCAATCACTAAACTAGAAAAGAAAACATTTGGTGTTCCAATCGCTAACTCACTACCCACACAGAGACACATTCACCGCTTTAACAGTATTTCATTCACTGCTTTGTGAGGAATTCACCAGGGTGAACAACACTTTGCCAGTGGCGAAGGCATGTTCACCACCTGCACAACCAGAAAAATCACCATTCTTACCTTTCCAAGTACTTCTCAGGTCTGTGACTTTGTAAAGATGCATTCCAGAGGAGTCCCAAAACTTCTCTGGACAGCACCAATCCTCTCCACTTCCCCTTGATATTGGTTTGATCACAAATCACAATTACATGTCTCAACAACACCCCAACGAGCTATAAAAGAAAACATTTGGCATTCCAATTGCTGACTCACTACCTGCACAGAGACACATTCACCACTTTAATCATATTTCATTCACTGCTTTGTGAAGAATTCACCGGGGTGAACAACAATTTGCCAGTGGCAAATGCATGTTGGTCGCCTGCACAACCAGCAAACTCACTATTGTTACCTTTCCAAGAATTTTTTGGGTCTATGACTATGAAAAGATGCATTCCAAAGGAGTACCATACCTTCTCTAGACTGCACCAATCCTTTCCACTTCCCCTTGATATTGGTTTGATCACAAATTTACACTTAGGTGTCTTGACAACATCCCAACACGCTAGAATGACATGACCCCAATTGTCCAAATGTCAAACTAATCCAAGTTTTTAATTTAAATCATTTACGTAAAGGATTTGATGAACATGAGGTTATGCAATGTGTTGTACCCAAAAAAAAAATTTGCTTCAATAAAGCATTTTGGTAAAAATGGTCTAAATCTTGTAAAATTGTCGTCAAAAGTCAATTTTAGGTCAAGCGAAGCATGGGCTTTTGTGGGTTTATTGTCAAGAAGATACTTGCAAATTTTGAAAATTAGGGTTTCAAGCCCCTACTTTTAGGAAAACCCTAAAAAATAGGACCTTTTCAAAAATGACTCAAAATGATTTTGATAGGTTAATTTCACTTCACAATCACACTAGTCAAGTCAAAATCATCAAAAAGTCAGATTTGCTCTGGTGGGTCTGTTTCACTTTTTCAAGAGAAAGATAGGACCTCCGAGGTCAACAATGGTAAATGGCCAGTACCAAGTATCAAGATCTAAGCTTCAAACGCTTCACAGAGGAATCTATGGCAAAAGATGCTCGAAAGATTCTCAACAACGGAAGGAGATTTCAAAAGTCGAAAAATGTAAAAAATAAACTTAGTCTAGAAGTTGCACGCCTTGTTACAAAGAAGATGCCTTTGCAGTCAACACCTTGGTCAACTTTTTCAAGTGCCCATGCACGCGAAATGACAAAATCCCTCACAACGGTGAACATGTTCACATCAGCGACAACAGTGATCATCTCAAGTCAACGACACGGTGAATGCGAAGTGCGAGAAGAGCAAAATCATTGAAAATGACTGCCAACTGGAGCCAGAAGCACCCCTATAGGCCAAGGGTGCCCATGAATTCAACGGGCCAAATGCAGCTATTGAGATTTCAAAATCAGTCATTCTCTTCAAAATCTTGCCAGCTTCGTGATGAATCCAACATCCTAATCACGGGATTGGTGAAACGCTCACAAACGAGGATCAAGCGAGAAACATTGAAAGCCAACAAACTTGAAATCGACGGAGTCCAGCAAGGAAAAGTGCCCCTGGAGGCCAGGGGCGCCCAAGAATTAAAGCACTAAGAAGTCAGTTTCAGAGTTTGCAGCCTCCAAGCAATTCATCCCGACTTCAGTCCAGCTCTATAGTGAATCTATCTGCCAACTCAGAAGACCTGTCGAATGCCGACAAATGAAGATCAAACGGACACGTAAAACGAAGGAAAAGTTGAAAACCATGAAAACTAGCTAACATTGACCAGAAATGCACCTTGCTAGCAAAAGGTGCCCGACCTTTTGAGGCATCAAATGCGTCTTTCAGGTATCACAACTCCCAGGAAGTCCTCCATTTTGATCAGTATTTGCAATGAGTCCGTCAGCAAGTTCACCGGAGCAGTGAAGTTCAAACTGGAACATTTCATCAAAGGTGACAAGGTGAAAATTGTCTCAGAAGCACAAAAGCGCCCCTGCAGGCCAGGGGTGCCTAGGAATTTGAACCCCCTACAATAGTTTTTTGAGCTTGTGAAACCAGTCATCTTTTTCGGAATGTTTCGAGCTTCGCAATGGATCCAACATCTCGATCACGAGATTCATCAATCACTGGCTACTACAAATCGAAGCATGGAAGGTCAAATGGAGGAAATTGAAAATCATCCAAAAAATTGGTTAAATCTGGCAAACAAAAGCACCCTTCTAGGAAAAGGGACCCAGAAATTTGATCCATCAAAAGTCATTTTCAGGGTTTGTTGCTTCCAGTAACATCTTTTCAAAGTTGATCCAACTCTGCAGTGAATCTGTCAGCTAGGCCTCAGGATCAATCAAGCGACCGGAATTCAAGATCAAACAGAGGCAATTCAGCATAGAAAAAGACAAAATTCTTCAAAAATATTCTAACACTAGTGAAACTTGGACGCCTAAAGTCAAAGTGGGACCAATTTGACTTGAGTTACGATTTTTGAAGGTTTCCTCGTGCTTAGGCGTCCCAAAATTTGGGGAAAACTTCCAGTTAGCAATCAATCACACAAGTTGACTCCTAAATCAGGGTAATGACGAGTTAACTGATGCTTTCACCTCCAAAGTCTATTTATCAAGCATTTGGGCGTCCTTTTTCATTATTCTTGCAGGTTGACTTCAAACGCCAAACACAAAAGCTTTCTTCTCTACGACATTTGAAGGATCAAACGGAAGAGGTTTTCAATGTTCTTCGTATTTCCAAGATCAGGTTGCACAGAGGAACATTTTTCCAAACTCTATTTTTCCAGGACATCCTTTTCAAAGACAAAAGATCTTTCCAGAATTTCATCATATGGGGTCTTTCCATTTGGCGTTGTTCTTAAAGATTGGAAATTTTTCCCAACTTCTCCTTTTGTCTTAGGTTTTCTTGCATGTTCAAGCAAACTCAATCTTTTCACAGATCTGACCTTTTGGGTTCATTCAGCACAAGATTGGCCACAAAACCCATGTGCCAAAAGTTTCCAAAAAAATTGCCCCGCTACCCTCATTTTTTAGGGTTTTTCAAAAAATGACATTTTGGGTCTACTCAGCTTATAGGTGCCTACAAAACCCATGTGCCAGAATTTTCTAGGAAAAATTAGTTTTTGCACCTTCTGCCTATGAGGGTTTGTTGCATGTCCAAGAAAAAGTCATTTTTCAAAAATCTAACATTTTGGCTCCATTCAAAGAGATATTCTTAACAAAACCCACGTCTCAAAAATTTTCATAAAAACTATGTAGAAACCCTTGTTTCCCCTAAACTCTGAATCTGACTGTTTTTGTTTGCTTTTGCGTTTTTGACTATTTTTGGGTTTTTGTGCAATAAAGAGATAATGCGATTTTTTGAAAGAAATGATATAAAAATCTTAAACAAATACAATGCTTCCAGATCTAGCATAAATGAACTCAGAAATCGATAAATATTATTTGTATTATTTTTCCACTGCCATTACAATAAAGAATCTCAGATCTACAGGATAGATAAGATAAAATATTAATCAAATGAACCTGATTGCAGCAGACTGATTTAATGCTTGAATGGTACGGCTTTCAATAATCTCAGCTTCTCCCTCTATCTGTTGATGCAAAAAGATACCAGAAGCATAGGCGCCCCAGTTGGTGAAAGCAAACTGGCCAGAAAGAAGGAGATTTACCCAAAACAAGAAAGTACGCCCCTTTTAATGATGGTACGGCCTGCAGCATCAATGGTACGGCTTTTACACAGCAGCCAATAACTGAAAAGTGCGGCCCTTATTAATGTCTTCAGATCTCTGGAGGTTAGGCGCCTGTAAATAATAAACTCCTCTGGATGTATACTCTGAAAACCCTGAATGTATTTCAACTGTGAAGTTCTGTGATCTCTCCTGGATGAAGAAAATCTCTTTGCCTGGCAATAAATGGGATGATATTTCACAACCTCTGAATTGCTTTCACTGGAGATGGCTCGTTCCCCAATGCTCTGAGACTGAAACCCTTGGCTTTCGTGCTCTAGTTGAAGACTTGATCAATTTTCAATATTCCATAACATAATAGCTCGATTTTCCAAGCAAAGCCTTATATCCCTTTGAAAAGTGCGAATTCCTTCAAGAGGCATCATTAAAATAAATTTGACTTTTCTTTTTAATTATTTCAATAGTCTCTGATCAAATTTTAATTATAAAATATAATTAAAATGGCCCCTTCCATGATGGGCGACCCCTTCAGCCAAAATCACTTAAGTTATAATATTTAAAATATTATAACTTTATAATATAAGCTCCAATAATTAATATTTAATTAAATCAATTAAATATTAATATCTCTCTCAATATTCACCTGATGCACGAACTGTCTGAAGCTGACGAATAAGGAAGTGATTCTGCACGTGATCAATCCATACTGCTAAAAATAGCAGGGGTGCCTCGCTGAGTGCCGAATATTGCTAAAAATAGCAACTCAGGCAAAAAGTGTCCTAATGAGCCCGAACGAAAGCCAACTGGTAAAAATACTGACAAATAAAGCCAAGCCAAGCTCCATCAAGACCCTCTATCCATCCTATCAGCCTACGAGGGTCGCATAATAGGCTAATCATGTGCTCTGAGAGATGTCAACTAGAAGGGGACATGACAGTCTGCCCCTCCTGAAATTGCTTGTCCTCAAGCAATCTCAACTCCGGATGCTACAGAATATCTTCGCTCTCCCATGTAGCATCCTCCACAGGAAAATCTCTCCATTTCACTAAATATTCCCTGATAGTCCGCCTACGCAACTGTCTCTCTCTGTACTCCAGGATAGACTCAGGTACTAAAATCAACTTTCCCTCATCATTTAAGGGAGGCAAAACTGTAGAAGGTACCACACGGTGTCCCAACGCCTTCTTGAGACGCGGACATGAAAAACATTGTGTACCCTCTGCCGGAAGTTCTAGCTCATAAGCCACCTCAACACGCCAGATCCCGAAAAGGACCGTAATATCGTGGCTTAAGCTTCTCTGACCCACTCTTCCTAAGAGTAGACTGACGGTAGGGCTGCAGCATAAGATAAACCATGTCACCCACCTCAAAATGCCTCTCTGTTCTCTTCTGATCTGCGTACTGCTTTTGCTGATTTTGTGCCTTGGCAATATTTTCCTTGAGAGCCCTCATAGTATCCTGACTCTCCTGCAACAAGTCTCCAACACTCGGCACTCTACTGTCACTCAGTAGCAAATCCAGAAAACTCGGCGCCTCATACCCGTACAACGCCATAAAAGGGGACATTGAATGGTCATGTGTGGAATGTCGTGGTTGTAGCAATACTCGCGACAAATGAATCCACTTGACCCATGCCTTCGCTGCCCTCCATATAATTCCCTGAGGTAACCTTCCACCCATTTATTCACTATCTCCGCCCGCCATCCGGCTCAAGGGTGGTAACTGGTGCTCGGTGTAGGCTCGGTCCCACAGAGTCTGAACACCTCCTGCCAGAAATGACTCAAGAACCGACTATCTCTGTCGCTCACTATGCTCCGAGGCAACCCATGCAGTCTGAATACCTCACGGAAAAAGACCTCTGCTACCTGTGTAGCTGTGTAAGTGGTGGTAATCGGAAAGAAGTGGGCATACTTCGTTAGCCGATCCACAACTACATATATGCAATCTCGCCTTGGGCTTTAGGCAAGCCCGTAATGAAATCCATCGACAGGCATTCCCACTTCCTGTCAGGAATCGGAAGTGGCTGCAATAATCCTGCCGGGTACGTGTTCTCCTGCTTGTTCTGCTGACAAACAGGGCCCTCACGCACATACTGAAGAACATCTGCCTTAAGTCCTTTCCATGTAAATCTCTCCCGAATCTGTCTGTATGTTTTGAAATATCTGGGATGTCCTGCTGTAGGCACATCATGAAAGGCTCGCATGATAATGTTCTTTACCTCTGAACCTGGGATCAAATAAACCCTGTTCTTGTAAATGATCAAGTCATTCACAAGCGTATATCTGGTGTCGATCGTCGATCCCTCAACAATGCTGGATTCCCATGTATCCTTGGCATACTCTGCCACAATCATTTGCCTCCAATCCTCTGTAATGTGAACCATAGAGCTCAAATAAGGCCTGCGTGAAAGAGCATCAACTACTACATTCTGGGTACCTTTGATATAAGATATATCAAAGTCATATGCCTGCAATTTACTTACCCACTTCTGCTGACGATCATTGAGATCTCGCTGCCCTAGGAAGTGTCTCAAACTGTTGTGATCAGTTTTGATGCAAAATTTGCTGCCAACAAGATATTGCCTAAATTTTGCCAAGGCATGCATTATAGCGAGCATCTCCTTATCGTAAATGCTGTAGAGTCTCTCTGGCCCTCTGAGTTTACGACTCTCATACACAATAGGGTGCTTGTCCTGCATAAGCACCGCTCCAATGCCCTCACCTGATGCATCGCACTGAAGCTCAAAAGGCTTCGAAAAGTCTAGTAGTGCCAACACAGGGCATGTAGTCATCAACTCCTTAAATCTCACAAAACATTCCTGTGCCTCAGGAGTCCAATAGAATGCACCCTTTTTCAACAAATCTGTCATAGGGGCTGCATGACGTGAATAACCATTCACGAACCTGCGATAGAACCCACACAAACCTAGAAATCCTCACAACTGTGTAAGGTTTGCCGGTGTAGGCCAATCAATAATAGCGCGGATCTTCTCAGGATCCATCCGCACTCCCCCTGCACTGATAATATGACCTAAGTATAACAATTCGGTCATCCCCAAATCACATTTGGATTCCTTGGCGTACAAGGACTCCCTCTCCAAAATACTGAGCACGGTCTCCAAATGAGCCAAATGCTCCTGCCAAGTCCTGCTGTAAATAAGAATATCATCGAAGAAGACCAATACAAATCGCCTCAGCAGTGAATGAAAAACCCGGTTCATAGTGGACTGAAATGTAGCTGGCGCATTAGTGAGCCCAAATGGCATCACCACAAACTCGAAGTGCCCACAATGACAACGGAAGGCAGTCTTCTCGATGTCCTGCTCACGAACCCTGATCTGATGATATCCTGATCTTAAATCTATTTTCATGAAGTAGCATGCACCATGGAGCTCATCAATAAGCTCGTCTATACGAGGTATTGGATACTTGTTTTTGATAGTCCTCTTATTCAGGACTCTATAGTCAATGCACATGCGTAAGGTGCCATCCTTCTTTACCAAAACAACTGAAGAAGCGAATGGTGATTTGCTAGGTCGAATGTGACCCATAGCAAGTAACTCCTTGATCGTTTTCTCGATCTCATCTTTTAGCCGCTTGAGATGTCTATAGGGCGTAATCATAACGGGCTTAGCGCCCTCCTCAAGCTCAATAATATGCTCAATGCCCCTGTCTGGAGGTCTCCCTGGTGGGATATCACTGAATACCTTATCATGCTTGATTCTCAACTGCTGTATGTCAAGATGATAGTCTTCTGCTGTCCCTCCTGTCTAGGTGCCAATGTGCACTCGGCAGCCCACTCTACCATGTCATGTCGCATGAGTCTCTCCATCCGATGAAAAGAAATTGTTTTGATGTTGCTGTCCCGTATTGCCTTTAGAATATGTGTCTTCCCATCCACATCAAAACGGATCTCCATGTCCTTGAGACGAAGAGTGACTTCCTCAAGTGAATGAAGCCACTTCATGCCCAAGACCAAATCAATATCTCCCATGTTAACTACGTAATAATCAGCCTTGAACTCATAATTGTTCAAGCGTAAGGGGAGATCCTTAATCATGCGTTCACACCTAAGAGTGTAACCGTCGGCCACCTTAACCCTAATGCCTTCGAACTCCTCAGTGATGAGTCCGCGTTTCTCAACAAATCTAGCATCAATGAAATTGTGTGTGGCTCCTGTATCAAGAAGGGTAATGACCCTTTGTCCCGCCAACACTCCACGAATCCTGAATGAGCCCTCCTGCTGAATGCTAGATAGGCGTGCCTCCTATATCTGAAGTTCTGACTCTGCCTCGCCTTAGGCTCTGAAGCCTCGACTCGACTCCTCAGAACTCTCCTGCTGTTGAATTTCCGATTCCGAATCCTCAGTAAGCCACATCACTCGGTTTGCCTTGCCCTTAGGCCTCAAAAGGACAATCGTGATTGTCATAGGGACCTTTGCATAGAAGCAAAGCTTCTTCTGCGTAGATCGTTAAGAGCCTCTCGATCCAAAGGTGGTGCTGCTGATTTACCCTTTGAATCATTCTTAAAATCTGATTTTTCTTTATTAAAATCAGACTTCTCTCTGTTTCTGTTGAAGCCCTTATTATCCCTGAAAGAAGAATTATTTCTGGAGTTGAATCTACTGGACGGTGCTGCCAACTCCATACTACGAGTTTTTTTCATCGCTTCCTGTAACGAAGGAGGATCAAAGGCTTTGATCCAACCTCTCAATGGCTCTGTCAAACCCTCCATGAAAAGCACTACCAGTCGCCTCTCTGAAATATTCGGAACCATAACTGATAACTTCTGAAAGTCACCAATATACGACTCCAAACTACCACCCTGTCTCAACTAAGCCAAGTCTCTAAAATAGGATTCTGGATCCTTCCTGTCAAACCACTCCACCAACCGATCAACAAACTCCTGATATGATGTGACCCGGTCATGCTGGAGTGTCACCATCCCGTGGTGCCACCAGTCGTAAGCTGCTCCCTCCAGATGTAATGTCGCATACCTGATAGCATCTCTCAGCCATCGGACGCAATGTGAGGAATGTATCTAGCTTACTAATCCAGGCCTGAGCTGTGACCTTACCACTACCATCGAACATCGCTAGATTGAGCCTGTTTGTAGCATGCTTCAGATCATTATTCTGGTATCTAGGTCTCCAATCCTGTCAACCTCTGTGGTGCTCTCTCCTCTGTGTAATAAATCTGTCAAAGGTGATCCTCTCTCTGACATCAGGTGGTACTAGCTCCCACTCCTTGTTCGCTGCCATAAGTGTATCTGCGAACAACTCCTCATGCTCCTCACCTGCAATAGCCTCATCGGGCTCCTGTCTCATAAAAGTAGGCCTCGTGGGCCTATCTGCTGTCCGTGAAACAGTCCTAGGTGCTCTCTGAGATCCTGCATCACTCCTGTTATCCTCACGCTGTGGTGACGGTCTCCTCTGTGTACCTAACCTCTGGATAGCCACTATCAACTGCTGTAGCACATCGTTAGACTGTCGTTGACCTGCTCGTAAGTCTCTGAGAGTGTCTAAAACCTCTGCATCGTCTTGATCTCTGGGATTATGAGGAATCTCTGTTCTAGGAATATCTATTCTATCACCCATGTTTTCCGGCTGCCGGATCGAACCCTGTTGCCTGTCAATCAAGGCTCGCCTGCGTGTGTAATACCTGTGAGACCCAATCTGTTGTGGCTGCATAAGACTGCTAAACCCTCAGGATGGCAGGATTTAGCTCTCATACCATTGTAGAAACCCTTGTTTCCCCTAAACTCTGAATCTGACTGTTTTTGTTTGTTTTTGCGTTTTTGACTGTTTTTGGGTTTTTGTGCAATAAAGAGATAATGCGATTTTTTGAAAGGAATGATATAAAAATCTTAAACAAATACAATGCTTCCAGATCTAGCATAAATGAACTCAGAAATCGATAACTATTATTTGTATTATTTTTCCACTGCCATTACAATAAAGAATCTCAGATCTACAAGATACATAAGATAAAATATTAATCAAATGAACCTGATTGCAGCAGACTGATTTAATGCTTGAATGGTACGGCTTTCAATAATCTCAGCTTCTCCCTCTATCTGTTGATGCAAAAAGATACCAGAAGCATAGGCGCCCCAGTTGGTGAAAGCAAACTGGCCAGAAAGAAGGCGATTTACCCAAAACAAGAAAGTACGCCCCTTTTAATGATGGTACGGCCTGCAGCATCAATGGTACGGCTTTTACACAGTAGCCAATAACTGAAAAGTGCGGCCCTTATTAATGTCTTCAGATCTCTGGAGGTTAGGCGCCTGTAAATAATAAACTCCTCTGGATGTATACTCTGAAAACCCTGAATGTATTTCAACTGTGAAGTTCTGTGATCTCTCCTGGATGAAGAAATCTCTTTGCCTGGCAATAAATGGGATGATATTTCACAACCTCTGAATTGCTTTCACTGGAGATGGCTCGTTCCCCAATGCTCTGAGACTGAAACCCTTGGTTTCCGTGCTCTGGTTGAAGACTTGATCAATTTTCAATATTCCATAACATAATAGCTCGATTTTCCAAGCAAAGCCTTATATCCCTTTGAAAAGTGCGAATTCCTTCAAGAGGCATTATTAAAATAAATTCAACTTTTCTTTTTAATTATTTCAATAGTCTCTGATCAAATTTTAATTATAAAATATAATTAAAATGGCCCCTTCCATGATGGGCGACCCCTTCAGCCAAAATCACTTAAGTTATAATATTTAAAATATTATAACTTTATAATATAAGCTCCAATAATTAATATTTAATTAAATCAATTAAATATTAATATCTCTCTCAATATTCACCCGATGCACTAACCGTCTGAAGCTGACGAATAAGGAAGTGATTCTGCACGTGATCAATCCATACTGCTAAAAATAGCAGGGGTGCCTCGCTGAGTGCCAAATACTGCTAAAAATAGCAACTCAGGCAAAAAGTGTCCGAATGAGCCCGAACGAAAGCCAACTGGTAAAAATACTGACAAATGAAGCCAAGCCAAGCTCCATCAAGACCCTCTATCCATCCTATCAGCCTACGAGGGTCGCATAATAGGCTAATCATGTGCTCTGAGAAATGTCAACTAGAAGGGGACATGACAAACTACCCCTCAGTGAAGCTATTTTTAGCCTCTATAGAAAAAGTTGTTCAAATAGTGTCATGTGCCCCGTCATTCTTCTAAATTTTCAGCATGCAATTCTCTCAAGTTGAATTCAAGACCAAATCGGTCTTGATTCACGATTTTGTGAGAACACTTGACACCGACTTAGATCAAGTGAATTCGGTGGTTGGTTTGGACAAATTGATAGGCGTAGACACTCAAAGTCCACAAATTCCATATGGTTTCATACCTCATATATCTAATAGCCTTTCAAGGCCAGTTTAAAGGGTTGAATACCGTTGGAACTCTAGGTGTGTAGCGAGTTCATGAGCATTTCTCACAACTAGAGTGTTCACAGTCTAACTTCACGATTTCATCATGCAATACTCTTCCATTGAGAAAAATCAAGAAAAGCGTCAAAAGCATAAAGCTGCAAAAGAAACAGAAATCATCACTCCAATTACAGAGCTGCCAAAGTTACCAATCAGTGAACTACCAGTTGAAGTGTGCAAATATTTCCAAGAATAGAACTCAAGTTGTTGACAAGCAGTGAACTGCCAGTTGAGATGTCCTACCTTTTCCAAAGATAGCATTTAAGACAGCAATTAAACTTGACGCCTTTTCCAAGTTAACTTGTTGTCCCACCTTTCATGCATGTCTATTTTTGGAGACACCTTTGTACAATTGGAGTTAGTTTTAGTTTTAGAATTAGTTAACTGAAGTAGTCTTTCCAGTTAACTGTTAGTTACATTTGTTTAGGCATAGGAATAAATCTTGCAAATTGGCAAGAACTATTTAACTCAAGGAGATTTTAGGGTTCCCTACTCCTTTGAGTGTCCATAAATAAGTGCAACCTTGCTCATTGTATTATAACCGTTTTTACTATACAAAATTGTTGCGCCTTTGTGCCTTCAAGCTTGCAAGTCAATAGGTGTTCACTTTGTTCAGTGTGATTTGGTTGATCATATTTTGTATGATTGTCTCCTTTCATGCAATTTGTTGTCCCAAACGTTTAATCGTTGATTGAGTTTGAGGAAATAAATCAAAAGTACAATGTGTCTTTGATTCAAAATCTCAAGATCTTTCAAATATTGTTGTTTATATAATCTTTGTTTTGATCTACACCTCGAAAAGAGCAATGAGCCTTCAAGGGAATCCTAAGATCATTTAATGTTCTGTTTTATAACCTTTATTTCAGCCTACACCTCGAAAAGAGCAATGAGCCTTCAAGGGAATCCTGAGATTTAGTTTATCGTTTGATGTTTTACTTTCAATAAATTCTATTTCAGCATAAATCTGAAAGAGCAATGAGCCTTCAAATGAGTTATGAGAACAAGTTTGTCTAAGTTAGCCAAAATCATTCCCCGTTTGCTTCTAAATCCTCTTGCTCTAAATTTACTCGAGGAGATAGAAGCATTATAAATTTAGGCCTAGTTGTAGTTGAGATTACAAAACCAAAGAAAACCTCAGCTGCAACGCAAAGAGTTTTATAAACCTTGTGCTCTCAGCCGAGATAAAAAGATGGGAATTTAGTTTACATTTCTTTTTAGCATAATCAGCAAAAGAGGGAGCTTCCCCTCCTAATTTGAAGAGCAGTTTATCTGTGCATAGCTGTCTGTTTCCAATCCACACACCAGAGGTGTGAATTGGAACGCCAACACAATGTCTCGGAACTAACCTCTCTGCTTGATGATTCGAACTTTGCAGATTTATGTAGGCATAAACAGTTTTGTTATAGTTTGCTTTTGTATTTAACAACTTGATAAAGACATAATTAAAGGTGTTCACCCTGATTTAAGTGTTGTTTGTCCATACAAACTTCCTTTTGGTTGGTGGAGGTCAGCCTATCAGGTTGTTGTCCATGGTTACCAACTGACACACCTCTTGATCAATGCTTTCTACCTTTATATAGTTATGTCCAAGGTTATGTTGGGGAGATATCATTATGTTTCTCCCTACTGATATGGTTGTATATTTTTCATGAGCACAAGTAATAAGCCAAGTTCTATTTTTTCTCTCTTTATACTTCATTTTGGATTGGTAGTTCACACATTTTTTTGTTTTCTATACTACACTTTGGCACCATCATTCATTTGGATATGGATCTGATCAGACATCCATTGGAGACCATCAAGAAATCCGTCGCTAGAGTCATGAAGGACAAACCAAGATATTTTCATCAGCAAAGAGTTTGATGAAACGCAATCCAACATAAATAGAGAAGATCAACTGACAAACGATTTTACTTTTCTGTGGACTCAAATAGATTGTGGACTCATTTTTAGTGCAGTTAAGCTCTATAAAAAAAATCCATAAATGTCTACGAGTTTTTGAATCCTTGTTGCTATTTCTTATAAAACCCAACCCTTCACCTTGCTATGTTATTCATTCTTTTTTGAGAGGGTTCATGTAATGTCCCCATTTTAGCTATACGCCCTTCAGTGACTAATAGCCTATTTTCAGATAGGCTTGTCAAAGGTAAAATTAGGGTTTCCTATCAATTTGGGGTTCTAAAGCATTTTTGAAGGTTTGCATGTAGGAGTTTCTAATGCATATCTGGTGGAGTTTTATGGGTTTTTAGAGAGCTTTTGAACGGTGTGACTTGCATTTCCATCTAACAACCTTTTTTGGAACTTGCTATTTTTAGTCAGTACATTGGAGCTTCGAGACTTGGATTGTGGATTATTTCTAGGTTTTCAAAAAGCTTCGCAATGATATAACATGCAAAGTGAGTAGAGCAACTATTCAAAATTTACTATTTTTAGTAAGTTCTATTTTTGGCAGTATTCAGTTTGGCAACTGTTGAGTGAGCTTTCTTCTTCAGGCAGGATAGTTGAGTTTTTCTAAATTTCGCTTTCTGAGGTGCATTTTTAAAAGAAATGATTTATTTAAATCATTTAATTATTTAATGTGTTTATGACCCCTTGGCCTAGCATAATAACTTCATGTTATTTTAAAAAGGGGACTTGGAGGTTGGACGCCTCATCAGGAGGTAAATTAAATATTTCCAAAGTAAATATCTCTCTAAGCTTTGGACACCACATTAAGAAAAGATTAAATACTTTATTGATTATTTCCTCAAGTCTTGGACGCCTTGGATGGAGGAATAAAGGTGATTTAAAAATTAAATAATTGCAAAAAGGAATTGGGCATCCCTTTGGAGGATACATGGAAAGCCAACAGTCACCTTCAATTCTATAAAAGCAGGCCATTGCTCATTCATTTATCATTGCTCATTTATTTATCATCTTTGGTTTATGATATCGAAATGTTGTTGGATTGAATTCAGAACCCGGCTAAGGGGAAGCTTAGCTTTCTACACCATTCTTCAGGCCTGAAACTATGGTTCCCTAGATGGTCTATTGGGAGTGTGCTTCATTCAGAAGTACATATTGAGTTTCATTGCTAAAGATATAGAAGATTTTGATAAAAATTCCAGATTTGAGCTTGCTAGTTTTCATACAGCTTAAGTAAATTTTTATTTGCAACTCTTTGCGGGATTTAATTTTCATTCTGGGTATTGATGCTCTCCATTTTCGGGCTAAGGGCGACTCTATTTGCCAAGTTGCAGATTTTAATTTGAAGCCTCCAATTTTTAAATGAAGTTCTCCCCTCTTGAAGGCCGTACCATGCTGGGAAGTGTCTTGGAGTTTGTGCATAATCATTTCACAAGCTTTTGATGTTGTTTTAGGGCTGGTACTTGGGTGCCATTCCTCTTAGAAACATTTGCAACTTATTTCAAGTATTTTGGAGGAGTTTTGAAGGTGTTATGAGCATTTTATGGTGTGTCTAAGTTGTTGGTTATATTTCAGTTTGTTGGTAATTCATATCAGATTTCTAATAATCCAAATTTTGGTTTGTAATTCTTTAATTGAGAGGTTCAGAAGTTGGAAGAATCATCCTTCAAGTATTTGCATTGATTTAATTATTGTAACACTAGTAAATTGCAAATTTATTTCATTGTAAGGCTGTGAATTAGTAGTACTAATCCAGTCATTATTATTGCTGCATTTACTTGTAAATTTAATGCAAACACTTTAACCCCTAGATGGTTTACCGCCAGTGTGGAGGAAATTGATATTGTATCTTCATCGTTCACCCACTGTATAAGTGGCGAATCCCCACTGTTGAGTGGATGCCCACTAAGCGGATGAATTGTTTAATATTGTAATGTTTTTCCCCCCACTAAATAAGTGGTAGTGTGGAAACTCTTATGGCTAGATCACCGCCTACTTGCATTTTAGTTTGTAATTCAATTTTAGTTGTTGCTTAGTTTCCATCGCCATATGCTATCAACTCACCTCCGAAAGGATCTTGGTGAACATTCTTGGTGTATGTTATATTCAGTTTGGTTATCTTTTGGAACCTAACGCTAATCATTGGCGTAGTGTTGGTTTGCGTTGTCAATTTTTTGGGAAAATTTTGAAGGGGCTTATTTCAGTGGTATCAAAGCAGAAGATCCTGCCATCCTATTGATCAATGCTTCATGTTTAGGCAGATGAGTGACAGAGATCTCCGGTACTACACCAAAAGTCAAAATAGATTCTAGTTCAACTCCTTGTGGTATCCAAAAGTTGGCAGTTAGGCATGGCTAATGAAGAAGAGATGAAGTTGGCAAAGACTCTCTATATGGCTGGAAAAAGACTTGACAAAGAATTTCAGTCAATGGAAAATGAAGAGAACATTCTTCATTTGATAGAACAATGTTTGAGACAAGTAAAGCAATCATTATCTGAGGAGATGCAGCTTGTGTTAGCACCTGTAGTAACCTTTCCGAATCAACACTATTGGCTGAGGCATCCAGATGAAGAAACCAAGTTGCTGATTTCTTCTTGTTTCATGGAATTGATAAGAATTGTGGAACCACAATTGCCCTATGATGAAGAAACCATGAAGATCATATTAAATATGATAGTGGAGAGTTTCCAAGATTTGGATGAAATTGGGAGTGGATTGTTTTCAAGAAGAGCTATTATTTTAAAAACATTTTCAGAAGTAAGAACTTGCATCCTTCTGATAGAATTGGAGATGGAAAATCAGATTTACCATTTGTTTGATTATCTCTTCACTTCGACTTGGAGTGAGCAGGAAGTGGGGGTGTTTGCAGCGGTTAAGAATGTTCTAATTGACACCATCAAAGAAGTTGATAATCTTCCCAAAAGTGTCCAATCCTTTCTCAAGAATGCTTATGATCGTGAAGAGCAGATTTCTCTCACTGCTGATTTGCTAGTCAAAGAAATTTTCAGTCAATGTGAAGAAAAGTTGAAACCATTTTTTAAGAGGACTGTTGAAAATAAAGAGGAGATTTTTGAAATTGAGGAGAAAAGTTGAATCCCTTTGAATTCATTGCAAAGGTTCAAGGGGTATCTACAGATTTGCATTCATCCAAGCATTTTGTAGAAGAATGTAATGTGATAGTGGAAGCTTTGAAGACGAGTGAGGTACCCAAGTTTCCTACAGAGGAGAATAGTGTGTCGACTTGTGTTAAGAAGTTTAAAGTTGAAGATTTAAAGGAAGAACCTTTGGAAACAAGAGTTGACATAGAGATGCATGAAGAGGTTATAAATGCAGATCCAAATGAAGGAGAAGTTCGGTTACTAGAAGGTATGTGTTCAACCAGCAAGTTGCTTCTTCACAATTATGGAGAATGCTAGTTTGAAAATCAACTTAAGGAGAAGGAGAAAGAGGAAGTTGAAGTCTCTTCCCACTACAAAGTTGATTTGACCGACTCCCTAGAATCATGTGTAAAGGACGACATGGAAGGAGAAGCTTCTAGTAGTTATAAGGCAGATTTCTCTTCACCTGAAATCAAGCTAAGGAAAAAATCTAAGGAATTGGAAGGCACTATGGATGGAATGATGAAGATTGTTCATCACATGCAAGACAAGTTGAGGAGTACAGCTCAAACTATTTTTGAAATCTTTATCCATCAAAGTTGTACTATTTCATCTTAGCTAGCATATGAAGAATGCAGCTCAAGTTCACAAATTGCTGAAAATGGAATTCAAATTTTGTCAAAACTTGATAGAATTCATAGGCATGTAGAACAATTGATTTATGATGTGCCTAGAGAAGTTGTATGTTGCACTTCAATTGATGATATGAAGTCCATTAAGTTTGTCTTGGAGGAAATTAAATCTAGTCTTTTGCACATCATTCGTGACAAAGACAAAGTGGCCAAAATTGCTGACAAGGCATTGGAGTGGAACGAGCTTACCAAAGCCAAGTTGCAAGAAGTGCAAGAGACTTTAATTGAAGCAGAGAATCAAATTTTTGTCGTTCAATATTCATGGGAGCAAGAAAACAAAAGAAGAGCTGAGGAGCTTCAGGTAATTCTTGATGAGCTTGATCTCATACAAGAAACATATGATTTGGAATGTTGTCCTAAGAAACCAAAGCATTCAAATTCTCATCAACAAGTTTTTCAGGATTCTGACAATCTCTTGTATGAAGAAGGTGCTAGTAAGGTTTATGTAAATCCTCTTTTTGAAAATGATGAAGGAATTGCTTCAGAGATTATTGAAGGAGGAAATTTGAGTTTGTCTTCCAGCATTGGAGAGTTGATACGTGAGTTGAATGAAGTTGAATCTATTACTACTCCTAGTGCACCCATTCAGGAAGAAATGGTAACTCTTGGATCACAAAGAAATGAAGACATTCTTCTTGTTCATCAACAAAGAGATGATTGGCATGTTGATGAAGGTTTTATTCATTATTTGATGAGGATGCTTGTGAGGCTCTTGTCATATTTTAGTACATCTTCATCATCTCTTAGGGTGATTGATTTCAGAATTGTATTTGATGAAGGATTCAAGGAATCTTTCCGGCAAATCATGACACAAGATTCTGGATTCAATTTCTTCAACGAACATAGGTTGGTTGATTACTTCTTGGAGTTTCAAGAAGAGTCAATTCAGATGGAACGAACAAATCTGAGGATTCATGTGAGAGCAGTTCTTCGTCTGAAAAATGGTTCTTCATTGCTGTTAGTTTGGGATCCTGGCATTACTTTACATAAAGGTAATATTGAAAATTCTAAAGGGGATAAACCAGCACACTCAGAATGTAGTTGTGATCATTTGCTCTTGTGTTGGGAAATGTCTTCAGTCGAAAAATAGTATTTGGGATTCCAAGTATATTTGTGTGAAGATTAGTATGCATAAAAAGAAGCTTTGTTGGAGAGATAAGTTCCAAATTTTCAGTCCTATGATTGCTGCTACCTTCTTTTTCTGTCATTGGTTCATTATTTTTTATCATAAAACGATGATTGGGAAGGAAAATGTGATCAAAAGATGGTTTGTGGTGGCATTGGGACCCTTGCTGAAGGTGCCACCAGCCTTATTCATGAGCAATCATGTCAGTTTTGAAGAAATATTCTTATGTTGCAGCTGTTGCTTTTCTTCTTGGATGCTGATTTTCCAAAAATCAGATCTCAAGATGATTACTTCAAACCTGTTTGGTAGCTGGTTTTTCATTTTCAGGTCTCTCCATCTATTATTTGGACTGAATTTCTGCCTCAAATGAGCAAGAGAATGATTCAGTATGGTCAAATTTCAGGTATGGGTAGTTCATTGATAATTGACAGTGGATTTTTTGGTACCAACTCATACATTACTGTTTGGGGTAGCGAGTTATTAGCTGATTTGAATTGTCAAATTGAGACTCATGAAGTGAAATATGTGAAGATTTCTTGGAGTTTTTTTAGTGATTGTATAACCTTTTCGATTGAGATGGAGTGTGGAGCATGGTTCTTTGTTTGGCATTGGTTTGGTGACTTGTTTAAGAACATTTTTGTTGCTGATCAGAATTATGACAAGGTTTGGAGGTCCTACAGACTGATATGGGACCTGGGCACTGACATGTTTGGTGCATTGTCTTTTGTGGTCCGAGACATGTTGCTTCACCTTGGGTATTCAACAGTTGAAGATGATGAAGCCAATGTTGGCCTTTTGGAGTTTCCTTCCATAGTGTTTCAGTTTAGTTTTAATCAAAAGGCCTTTTGTATTGGCATCCAGTAGTGCAGTGCTTACATCAATTGGTGCTATCTTCCTCCTAGGTTGATTTGGGACCCAAGGATCATATTCAGTTTCAGTTTAGTTCAGCAAGGTGATTTTGGGAAGGCATTAGAATTGCTTGAGGACAAGCAATTTTGGGAAGGGCAGACTGTAATGTCCCCATTTTAGCTATACGCCCTTTAGGGACTGATAGCCTATTTCTAGAAGCCCGTAGGCTCGTCAGAGGTAAAATTAGGGTTTCCTATCTCTTTGGGGTTCTAAAGCATTTTTGAAGGTTTGCATGTAGGAGTTTCTGATGCATGTCTGGTGGAGTTTTATGGGTTTTTAGAGAACTTTTGAACGGTGTGGCATGCATTTCCATCTAACAACCTTTTCCATAACTTGCTATTTTTCGCCAGTACATTGGAGCTTCGAGATTTGGATTGCGGATTCTTTTTGGGTTTTCAGAAAGCTCCGCAATGATATAACATGCAAAGTGAGTAGAGCAATTTTTCAGAATTTACTATTTTTAGTAAGTTCTATTTTTGGCAATATTCAGTCTGGCAACTATTGAGTGAGCTTTCTTCTTCAGGCAGAACAGTTGAGTTTTTCTGAATTTGGCTTTCTGAGGTGCATTTTTAAAAGAAATGATTTATTTAAATCATTTAATTATTTAATGTGTTTATGACCCTATAACAACCTGATCCTTCGGTAAAATTAAAATTTTCATAATTTACATCCTTCAAGTATGTAAACGTGTTATCATGACATTGCAATAAAAAATTTCCTTTTCAAATACATAAACATGATACATCTATTTGCAACTTTAACTATTTCTTTCCAAAAGAAACTACAAAGTAAAGAAGAATAAGATACATACATAGCCCGTAGGCTTTTGGCACCAATAGTAGTAAGAAGGTCCAGGAGTCCGTCCTATCAAATCTTGGACTCATCAGCCTATTGTTGAGGAGGAGAAACATCACTCGGGCGTTTTTCCGCCAACCACGGACTTATAATGCGGTCCCCCACACGATCATTTTACAATGAACGCCCCTCCCTTCAAAGAAGAGATTGGTGGGGTGTTTTTTAACGATTACCAACTAAGCATAGTGTTGTGATCCTACATATCTAAGTCCTATGCAACCGGCAACTCTCAAACTAGTATGTACTTCGGGATCACAGTGAACTGACAGTGTAGTACTTCAACTAAATGGTTCCTTACACTACTTTGGCCAAAGTGTTTACATTCAATAAAGAGTGTAAGTCATTTATCACATGCACTAGCCAGGGTCGATTTGACTTAAGGCTTCCTTACTCTACGCGTAGGTTGGTCTATTTGGGGTAGTCTGTAACCTAGACGTCCCACAACAAGCTAACTACTAGAAAGGAGGACAACTTAACAAGTACTCACAACTATCTCCCTTATACTGGACATCTTCATCCTAGGAGCTTCATTAACTTGACTAAGTTAATCTACAACTAGTTGTGATCGGTAACTTATTAAATATCCTCAATTCATTCCCTAGTATTAAATAGCTATATGAAAACATACACTCCTTCTATGGAGTCAATACAATTAAAGCAGTTTACTCCTCAATGCATCCATGAATCCTAGTGTAATTCGTACACTAATGTAAACAAGAGCTAATAGCAGTAAACATGCAATATCCTTCCTAAATCACAAATTACTCCTTGTTTTAACAACCAACAACAATTCTTAACTTTGCATCACTTAAAATTATTCTTTTAGAAATTCGTTCCAAAGTATAATGAATAGAATTATTACCATATCCTATTCAGATGATATGAAATCAGACTTAATTTAGAAACTCTTCTATAGTATAATAGCAGAATTGATTTTAGAATTGGCTTCAAGAGTATGAAGAGATAAGCATGCCTGGTAAATGCTTTCCACAGATATTGAACTAGAGTGAATATGTTGCACTTTTAGCCTCCAGCCACCTCTATCTCTGATATTGAACTCTTAACACAACTGAAGATAATCTCAGTCCCTTTCTATTACTCTCAGAAATGGTGAATACTCTCACAGCAGTAATAAAAACTCACTCACAGCTAATGATGATTACTCAGAAATGCTTAGAAATCTTTTAGAAAAAGAGCAAACTCGAATTCTAAAATTGTGTGTAATAGAATGAGCTGGGCAGTTCTTATATAGGCTTCCAGCTTCAACCAATTTCCTCCTTTTAAAGGCGTTCGTGCTGCCAGCAGGGTTTTGAATGATTCAAACCATAAATGTGGCAACCTTAGAGGAGATTCGACCTCACTTTTGTGCCAGCAAATGATGAATGATTCAACTTGCACAAGATAAATTCCCAAAATGTGACACCTACAGGTAATGGCGCAACTCAACAGGTAAAGATAAATGATGATAAATGCAGAGAAAAAGTCCCTTGTTCCATGGCGTCCATATTTCCCATTTCTCAGGCTGCAATCGACATCTTTCAAGCAGCTCTTCATGGCTGGTCTTGGTTGCGCGCTTCTACAGGCGCATTATCTTCACGGGAAGATCTTCATTTTCATTTTATTTTCCTTTCTCATAGTTTCCAAATAGTTTAAAATGAAATATTTTAGCATGGCGTGGTTTGCCAATAATATTCGATTCATTTTGAAGTCAAGGTTCGATACTTTATATTTGATTTACTCAATTATTTATAAAGTCTTTAATAAAGACTTGCAATATTAATTGATTTACCAAGTTAATAATAAAGTCTTTAAATAAGACTTTACTATGCAAAGTAAAAATCGATTTACAATTTTACCCAAGGTATTTTAAAATTCAATTTCCAAAATTACTCATGGTAATAATATTAAATTCAATTATTCTTATATATTTAATATATATTTATATATTTCTATTATAGATTTATTTACTCCGATATATATGTGTACATATATATATTTACATATGTACATATATTTATTTAAGTAAAACTATAATATAAATATATATTTATATATATATAAACATTTACATATTTAAATATTTACACTTATACGTATTAATTGTTAAATATGTATATTGCGAGCCAGTCAGCATACTTTCAATATACATACTTACGTATTCATGTAAATATGTGTATATGTAAATTCCAAGGCGATATTAAAATAATATTATTATTATCCATATATATCAGCTTGGTTGTGGGTACATATACATGTATATTTGCTTGTATATTTTCCTATACATATACGTATTCACAAATGTATTTATATTGATGTACACGTACGGCATATCCATTTTCTCTCATATGTTTGCATCGACATGAATATACTTATGGATATGTATATATACTATATACATGTATCCATGCCCACCTGCTAACCAGTAACATAATTCCATAAACAGTTACACAGCCAAGCATCACTTATTCATGCATTCAGAAGAAGAAAAGACTCCTAGTGTCAACAAACAAGCCTACGGATGACTTAGCCATAACTTCAACTGACTTAGCTTACTCAGTCTATAGGATGTGTGTGTATGCTCAATTGGTACTCGTTACTGCTTACCCGACCAAGCTCCTCCCCGAGTGATATTTCTCCTCTGCCTAGAGGAATGGTCCTCTTACCTGCACACCATGACACGACAACGGGAGTCATATGCTCAAAACAAAGCAAAATACATGAAACATTTCAAAGTTAGATTATTCACAAATCAATAACCTTTTATTCTCCTTTATGCAGTATTTCACCAAGAATAACATCAAATGAAACAACATTCATATTGAAAACAAGGTACAAGCATCATTAATTCACCTCCAGAATTCACATTTACTCTATCTAGTAATGGTAAATAGTAACGTCACAATTTGGGATGTAACAGACCCCTTGGCCTAGCATAATAACTTCATGTTATTTTAAAAAGGGGACTTGGAGGGTGGACACCTCATCAGGAGGTAAATTAAATATTTCCAAAGTAAATATCTCTCTCTAAGCTTTGGATGCCACATTAAGAAAAGATTAAATACTTTATTGATTATTTCCTCAAGTCTTGGATGCCTTGGATGGAGGAATAAAGGTGATTTAAAAATTAAATAATTGCAAAAAGGAATTGGGCGTCCCTTTGGAGGATAGATGGAAAGCCAACAGTCACCTTCAATTCTATAAAAGCAGGCCATCGCTCATTCATTTATCATCTTTGGTTTATGATATCAAAATATTGTTGGATTGAATTCAGAACCTGGCTAAGCAAAAGCTTAGCTTTCTACACCATTCTCCGGGCTTGAAACTATGGTTCCCTAGATGGTCTATTGGGAGTGTGCTTCATTCAAAACTACATATTGAGATTCATTGCTGAAGATATAAAAGATTTTGATAAAAATTCCAGATTTGAGCTTGCCGGTTTTCATACAGCTAAAGTAGATTTTTATTTGCAGCTCTTTGCGGGATTTCATTTTCATTTTGGGTATTGATGCCATCCATTTTTGGGCTAAGGGCGACTCTATTGCCAAGTTGCAAATTGTAATTTGAAGCCTCCAATTTTTAAATGAAGCTCGCCCCTCTTGAAGGCTGTACCATGCTAGGAAGTGTCTTGGAGTTCGTGCATAATCATTTCACAAGCTTTTGGTGTTGTTTCAGGGCTGGTACTTGGGTGCCATACCTTTTAGAAGCATTTGCAACTTATTTCAGGTATTTTGGAGGAGTTTTGAAGGTGTTACGAGCATTTCATGGTGTGTCTAAGTTGCTGGTTATATTTCAGTTTGCTAGTAATTCATATCAGATTTCTAATAATCCAGATTTTGGTTTGTATTTCTTTAATTGAGAGGTTCAGAAGTTGAAAGAATCATCCTTCAAGTATTTGCATTGATTTAATTATTGTAACACTAGTAAATTGCAGATTTATTTCATTGTAAGGTTGTGAATTAGTAGTACTAATCCAGTCATTATTATTGCTACATTTACTTGTGAATTTTAATGCAAACACTTTAACCCCTAGATGGTTTACCGCCAGTGTGGAGGAAATTGATATTGTATCTTCATCGTTCACCCACTGTATAAGTGGCGAGTCCCCATTGTTGAGTGGATGCCCACTAAGCGGATAAATTGTTTAATATTGTAATGTTTCTCCCCCCACTGAATAACTGGTAGTGTGGAAACTCTTATGGCTGGATCACCGCCTACTTGCATTTCAGTTTGTAATTCAATTTTAGTTGTTGCTTAGTTTCCATTGCCATATGCTATCACCTCGCCTCCCAAAGGATCTTGGTGAACATTCTTGGCGTATGTTATATTCAATTTGGTTATCTTTTGGAAGCTAACACTAATCATTGGTGTAGTGATGGTTTGTGTTGTGAAATTTTTGGGAAAAAATTGAATGGGCTTATTTCAGTTCAGCAGTATTACCACATTGTCTTCTTCACCACTTTTGTGACACCAAGTTTCCACTGAAGGCGATTTGAAAGGCAACCAAAACATATGGTCCAACATAGTTGATATTAAGGCCCAAGCTGTAAAGATTGCTCAAAGCTGAGAAAAGATGGAAGCTAAGATGTGTCTATCAGTGCTGAAGAAATGTTGACTTCCAATCGTATAAGAACCAGCCCCACAACTTGTGACATTCAGATCCACCCCTGAAAACAGGATATCCAATAACTGAAAGGTGGCTCCAATGAAAATGAGTTCACCAAAAGCTCCTTAACCCAGCCTGGTATGCAAAGAAGACTTGAGATGGTTCCAGCCATAGTTGGAAAACTCAGACTCGCCGCGGACTCGGCAGCCCAAAAATATGACTCAGACTTGGGACTCGGCAGGGACTCGGGAAAAGACTCGGCTAGGACTCGGCAAAAAAAAAAACTGTAGTTTTACAAAAAAAGAACAAATTAATGCATTTAGAGAACATAAGAGCCTAATTTGATTATCAAACACTCATAATTCAAATATTACACATGTCATATGATCATCAAACACTCAATAATTGAAATTTAATCATTCATAGTCATCAAATACTCATAGTTTCAATGTATAACATCATAAGATTATAAATGTTTACATATAATCTTGGCTTCTTTCAACCCCAATTCAATTTGCAGACCTCTATTTCACAAACTTGAGTGTTAAAATGAAAGAAAAAGTTAAAAAAAACATGGGTTTTTAACCCCTTTTGACTCCCAGCTACACAGGAGAGTTTTGGGTTGGGACTCCCGAGTCCAACCTTAGGACTCTTTTTAACCCCTTTGGACTCCCAGCCACACAGGAGAGTCCTGAGTCTCCCGAGTCTGACCTCAAGACTCTCCTAGTCCTGAGGTTGGACTCCCGAGTCCCGACCCAGGACTCTCCTGGACTCGACTCCCGAGTCCGTGGCGAGTCAACTCGGCTAGCCTATGGACTCCCGAGTCTGCGGCGAGTCCACCGAGTCTGCAAACTATGGTTACAGCTGCTTCTAACTGTCATGTGACAAATCCACCTCAAAATATTCAGTTTTGCAGCAGCAACGCTCTGGAAAGCAACCACAACTGTAAGGGTCACCCACTCAGGAGCAGTGGCCTCAATGATGTTAGCATTCCTCAAAAAGTCCTAGCGTCATCTGTCACTTATAACAAAGTTCAATTACTTCCACAGTTTAGTTTTGTTTACTAACAGGAAATAGGGAAGCTTAAGATTCCCACTCTGGTCACTGAATTGCTGAAAATACTAGGTTTTAAAGAGAAAATCTCTCGATACTGTGGAATGGTCAATTTTATAGCCTAGATGGAAGGGCTTGATAGAATTTTCCAAGAAGATCAGGTAGCAAAAGTCTGAGGGAATGTGGTAGTTGAGGTTGAAGAAGTGCCAGTTAAAGAGGAAGCATCCCAAATTATCTCTAGATGACCCAAGAACCCAAGCCAGGTGATGTTCCATCTTTCTATGTCACTTTTCATATAAATGGATTATTGTTGCATAACTGAATTTAAGATTCAACAGATTCAACTAAATCTACGCTACTCAATGTAATACAAGAGTTGGAGTTTAATCTATCAGCGATATGATTTTCTATGCTATGGACTCCAAAGCAGTCAAAGTATGTCACCTCTCCAAAGACCTTGAGATCGATTCACCACATACTCCTACAAGAAATTAACTATGAATGCCAATATTTGACATTCCTCTCAACTATACCATGTTATCAAGAAAGTGGACTCATTCCATTGGGATGAGCTTAAAATGGACATGCTGCATATCACAATTCTCGTACCACCAGTAGAAAATTTAAGAATATACCATGAAATGAACATCTTGTTCAACACTAAAAACCCTGCTGAAATTAATGGCAAGTTTGTAGCACTCATGCAAGAGGTGAGCACATATATGTTGATGAATGTGAAGGATTCAAAATTTGAGCCATATAATTTATTATACAATGATGAGTGTTAGAAATGATTTGTAAAATGCACTATCTGTTCTTACCTCACCACTAGGAAATGTTCTTCCTTTGTCTTATTGTCTAGTCTTTTTCATTGCACTAACTATTTTGCAGAATATGCGGCATTGATGCTAATTTTGAGATAATGAAAGACATGGATGTAAAAGAGCTCTAAGTGTTCAGATAATCTGAGTTTTTATTTTTTAATCAAGCAAAAGAAAATGCTAAAAATGACAGATAGAAACTCTAGCAAAATTTTGGTTCGGATAGTCAGGAGCAATTCAATGCTTTCAACAAAGTGACAGTTCACACAGAAAAATTGACAGGTAGACACCACGGCTGTGTCAATCATTCTTTCAACAATGCTATTACTCTGCATTGGTAAATATGAGGTGGAGTTGATTTTCAGACCTTTCATGCCTAGAAATGTTAAGTATTGACAATTTTTTGAGGATGACAAACAGATTGAAAGATTCCTTCTCTATGAAGAGGAATTTGAGTCTCACTGTATTAATACGGCAGTGAAGGAACCTGAAGCAGACCAGTGGAGGATAAAACAGCAAAGAGAGATTGATCCAACTAAAGGTTTAAATTCCAAGGAACTGAACTGAAAGAATTTTTGACAACCATAATAGGGTCAAAGTCATTCCTTCAATAAGTGATGTAGATGAAACAACAGAAATTAATCTCCACTCAGAAGTGGAACCTAAAGAGAGTAAAACTTGGAAAGATATACTCAAAACAGGAACATGATGCTTTCAGAAGATTGTTTCAGAAATATAAGGATGTCTTCGGGTGGAGCTATGAGGAATTAAAGAGATCACACTGACATGATCAGTCATCCAATACCCACTAAGACCAGAGGTTAATCCTTTCAGGTGAAGAAAAGGTTGGTTAATCCTAAGTTGGCACCTGCAATTGAGGCTGAATTGCAAGAGCTACTCGATGACAAGATTATGTTTTCAATTCGCTAATCCTCGAGTCACATATTTAATACCTGTGGGAGAAATTTTCCTTTGCGTGAGCTTTCGGAACTTGAGCAGACTTTTTCTCAAACATAACCATCCTCTGCCAGATGTAAACAATTGATACAGATATTCACAAGAGCAGAGATATTGTTCATTATTGACAGCTTCTCTGACTATAATATAATCCCAGTTACTCAGTAAGACCAACATAAGATAACACTCAGTGCTCCTTGGGATAGTTTTCTGTATATTCAAATGTCATTTGAACTTGTAAATGTGGAAGCAACATTCAAGAGGAAATGTGAAAGATAAAATAATTGTTGCAAAGCATAATGATCTTACTATGTTTACCTAACATTGCAGATAAATTGAACCATCTAAGGTGAGTTTTTGATGGATGCCAAGAGTTTGTAGCATCACCATATTCAGAGTGACTCAATGCAAGCTGCTGGTACACATAATATCTAAGGATGGAGTAGACTGCAAGAGAGTAGATGCAATTACTCAAATTTCTCTCCCCAGAAAAAAAAAGGGATAAGCAAGTGCCATGAGTTTGGAGTATCACTAAGTCCTATGTGACTCAAGGCAAGCTGTTAGGACACATAATATCTAAGGATGGAGTAGACTCCAGGTGAGAAGATGCAACCACTCAAATTTCTCTCCACAGAAATAAGAAGATATCCAATCCTCCATGAAAATAAATTTCTAATGGATGAAGACAAGAAGGGAGGCATTTGAGCAATTTAAAAGGGAACTTGCAGATGCACAGCTATTGGTAAACCTTGAATATGCAAACCCTTTCAAATATTTTCATTTGCTTCAAAGCATGCATTGGCAAGCATTGTATTGCAAAAGAATGATGAAGGGCATGAGTAAGCGATTGCCTTTATAAGCAAGGCAATAAATTATGCAAAACTAAAGTATACGAAGGTAGGAAGGCAAGACTATGTCTTGATTAAAGCTCTAAGACAATTCCAAAGTACATTTGGAATTGCAGTATAGTGGCTCATGTGCCTCACCCCGTGGTTGAGCATTGTTAGAATAATAATGTGCAAGTTAGAGAGGCAAATGAATCACCCAAATCCAGGAGTTTGACCTGGAACTAAAACCACTAAATTAGTTCAATGCCAAGGTTTTCCAATGTTGTTATCTAATGACCACTCTAATTGGTCATTAAATAAATCATTGAATTCATAACTTTCACCTAAATCATTGTTTTCAAGAACTAGCATTTTTTTTGTTTTGTAATACGACATGCTACACATGTCACTCCACTCATCAATAGCTTGTAACTTTAGCCAATTTGCTTGGGTTCAAACAAGACAAGTTTTAAAACACACACAATGCCTAGAAATGACCTATTCACTTGGGTCCGTTCATTTGGACTACTTAAATATCCCAATCAGAGGATCTGGTTCATGTAGTTCTCCCAAAGGATTGTAAGCTTTATGTTATCGACAACCCATTTATTAGTTAATATTATACAATTTTCATTCTCATCGAGATTTGAAGCTCAACCATCATGGAAATTACCAAAAATTATCATAGCATTCAATATCTAAAACATTTAGGATTTATAGCTCCATTCTTGAGGGTGTGCATCCCTTTGTAGGTTGCATGCAAATGAAATATCCCAACTGGGATTTTTCCCTAAGATCTGATTTTGAAACTTGGAATTCTGCCTTAATCTTGTGCAATTTTAATTTTCTGCTCAAACACTAGATTCTGATATGAATTTTCTGATTTCAAACAAGTGTGAACAGAAAACATATATGCTTCCAAAATTCTCAAACACATAAGAAAATATATTTATCTTTTCAATCACAAACATAACCAGCAATCAACAACCATAGAATGATCACCAAAACATGAAAGAAGTCCGATTTCAGATTGTCTAATCTGCTGCTACAAAATCAGAATTGCTGTCCATGCAAGAACATCACAAAATGGACTCAAACATGCCCAAAATTATTCCAGAAGTCTGCTGCTACAAATCAGAATTTAAATTAGGCTTGTACATACCAAAAATCAATAGCAAATGACCCAAGAAATTGATAGAAATGATCTCCCACGGGCAGCACTCCAATTAGGGCATGAAACCCTATGTCTTCCACTCTTCAACAACAAGGAGATCTGCTCCAAATCTGATCACTCAAGTCTGCAATAAGTCTGCTAGGGTTTTGCTGTAATGTCCCCTTTTTCATGAGCATCAGTTTTTAGAAGTGTTAGCCTATATCTTCAACCCTTGTGGGCTAACTGGTTTGGTTAGAGGGTCAGTGGTATCTTCTGGAGAGTTTGATCGTTCTCATTTTTTGTGATCTGGGATTGGCTCATTGCAGGCCTTGGCAGTACAGGAGTTGTCTGCTTCTGACGGCATAGAATTCTATGGAGTTTTGTGGAAGTTATGCCTATTTGAGTGATTTAAGTTATTAATTAACTTAATATTTTATTATAAAGTCAAATTGACTTTATACATTTTAAATCACTTAAATATTCTCTATAAGTGATTTAATATTTTAATCACTTAATTCAAAAAGGGCGCCCACTTTATTTAAGTCAAAAACTATTGAATGTGACTTAAATTATAATTTAAAAGATTAAATATGAAAAGTGGCGTATCTTTCTTGGAATTCGTGCGTTTTGCATATAAGACATTTTTGGCAATGAGAAAATCATCTATTGAACATTTCGACTTTGCCATTGTGTTTCTTCCTGTGATTAGGGTTTGAACAATTTTTCCATTGGAGAACGATTCCTCTTCAATGTTGAGCACTTTTGAGATTGTGAGAGATTAGTCGAATCAGTGCAGTTGAGAGCTTCATTCAGAGGTTCCACATGCTTCAATTAGGGCTTTATTATTCAGTATTCAATTATTGGCAGTACAGAAGAGGGTTACTTCATCCAGAGTCACTATCTTCATCAGATCTGTGGCTCTAGCAGGGGTACTACTTCTCCTTCTTCTTGGCCGTACGAATTGCCTTGAATTTTGTGCCTTCTGGAGGATGGCGTGTGAAGCCAAAAGCTAGGGCGCTTCCTTTTTGGCACTTGCTTGAGCTTCATTATGGGTGGCTACTATTATCATCTCATTGTATCCAGTTTCTGAGAGGGGAAAGTCACTTCTGGAGGCTAGGCGTCCACATATGTCAGATTTGACCATTCTTGGCTGGCGAGTTGGCTTATTTCTTTAAATAAATAATCTGGAGATATTCTAGTATGTTTAGCACTTGTGATCTATTCGTTATTGATAAATAATACCTTCTGCATTTTTATTCTGTAGAAAATAGCTCTGTTTCTCAATTTGTAAGCTTTTATATGCTGCGCCCCTTCTCTTCTGTCTATGAAATTTTCTCTAAAAAACTAAAATAACTCATTAAGACTTAAGAAATTACTGGGTTTTGAGTTGAGAGCCAGCAGGGCTCATCACATTTGCTGCTCCAAAATGACAATAATTGATGTACAACAACCCTTCGAACAACTCCAAATGATGGTACTCAAAATGTAGGGAAAACCCCTAAGCAATGATGACAATAAGCACCAAAAATCATTCCACAAATAATGGCGAATTAGGTCTGATCTGCTGCTGCTACAAATCTGAAGATGTAATCAAACCCTAACTCGCATCAAATACCAAAATCACCATCCAAAAGCAAGGCATTCCTCTAGGTAGTGGCGCTCAGACCTAGGGTGAAACCCTAGCCAATATGCAACAAATCTCACCAAATGATGTCTTCTTCAAATCTGATCAGCAAATCTGATTTGGAATTCTGCTCTTCTCCTTCGCCAAATAACAATAAAGCACAAGTAGACCTCCATTATGAAGTCTTCCCAAGATGAGCTAGCTTTTCATCCGACTCACCCACAATTCACAAGGGTTTTCGTCCTTGGAATAGTTGCAATAAGTTGCTGAATCAAACTGAAGTTAATATGCACCATGATGAAATGCCTTCCAATGAACTTGCATTTATATCAAACTTCACCTTTTCCCTCCAATTTGGCCAACCCAATTTGGGCACCCAATTCCACCATTTAAATTTGAATTTATTTCTTTTTTAATTCTCCAAATGGGGCACAATTTTCCACAAATTAAAATATTTTTTTTATTATTATTTTCCCTCCTTTTATCTCTCAAAAGGGATTGCCCAGCCTCATAGAAAAATTATAAAACTAGCAACGCACCTTGGTGTGCAATGGGTATGCCGAAGAGGTATGGAAGGTTAATTATGGAAAAAATTGGTCCATTTGTTTGCATACATTTGTGTAATACATGAGTTCTAATAGTAGATCATTTAGCAATTATGCATTCACTTACAAGGATTGAAACAAAACCTTTGAATTCGGAAGATATTTAGGCTCCATTATCAATAGGCTAATGTTTTCACATTTACAAAATTACAATCTCTGCACAAATTATATTGAAATTTTGAAAGTGGTAAAATCACTGTAACAAATACAAGAGTTATAGAAAATTAGAAATGATTCAAATTATCATTAGAAGCAATCCGACTATTGTGCTCTCATCATTGTACAGTCATGCAGAGTCTACAGTTTGCAACAATCTATTCAACCCATATCCACCCAATTTTAACTAAATTCACTATTTTAAGGACCATTTTCTACTGCTCATGAAAATAAGAATCACAGTAACTTATTTAGGTTACATATTGGATTCTATACGGAATAAATTTTAATTGCTTTTTCAATATAAACTGGAGCTTTCTATTGTAGTTTCCTGTCCATTGATTCAGAGATAGAACCCATATATAGAAGATATATGACAGTGAGCTTTGACTTCTAAAAGGGCTATGGGTTAGACCAGGAAAAAACTAAATTTTGCCTTTGAAACACTATTCAGAGCATCATTGACCAAGTCTTCTACCTTGTGAAAATCCTTGGCCTAAAAAATGGGAAAGTACATAATTGTTTGTCACTCAAATTTAGCTTTTCACTAATATAATTTACCTTTTTAGAGCTGATTTTAGACAATAGCTAATAGCTGACAGTGGCATCCCTGTTCTACCAATCAGATATTGTGCAACAGAAATGAGACTAAATTTTGTAATCACTTATTAATATTAAATCAAACAAGTTGTCATGGCAATTTAAATAATCAAAGACATTAGTTTTTGAATCAAGAATGCTCTATATAATCTTGTTGGAGGTTTAGTTCTTCAAAGCATACCCAAGTCAACCTACATTTTTCTAAAGCTTGTGTTCTTTCAATTTTTTTAGAAGAGGTTGACATCTGATATTTTACAATTTGTTACAGTGATTTTACCACTTTCAAAATTTCAATATAATTTGTGCAAATATTATAGTTTTGTATATGTGAAAACTGTCAAATGTACTAAAAATCGCTTTAACAGTTTAACTTTCAGCCAAATGGAATGGGAAAATAAAAATAAAAGATATTCCACTTTGATAATGAATTTAGCCCACAGCAGATGAAATATGCAGAGCTTCACAACAGAAAAAGGAAAAATAGCAGCAATTTTAAGCTGCGAAATTTCCCTAGTATTAGCAAAACAAAGATTGCAGTCACTGGTCAAAATTATTGCAAGGCAAAATGAATGGAAAATCAAAATACAGTGAATGAAAAGAAGAAAAAATCCAACAGTGCAGACTCTTGCAGAATAAAAACCCAAAAAAACATCACCATTTTTGTTCTGAAATGATATCAAGATTCGGATTTACACAACCACCAAATGATCGGAGGAAACTGGTTGATGAAGGTCGGAATGCCAAAGCAAAGCCCTCGCTTGCATACAATGCTCTGAAAAAGGAGATGGGTTCCTTAATTAAGCTGACCCCGACTAATGGCTCTCAAGTTGTTGCTTTAATCTATTCACAATAAAGGAAAGTAGATCTAAAAATATCGGGGTTGGAGGTCGGCGATATTTTTTCAGCCTTCTAAACGGAAATATTAAATGCTAGTCAAATTTCGTTTTCAAGCGTGAGGCGAGGAATGTTTCAACTTTCAACTACACGGAATTTTTTTTCATTTTCAAATGTGAGATAAAGGATCAACGGTTGCCATCTGTTTAACCGTCTTGCAAGGGCTCTCATTGCTTTTTCACCATCAACTACCAAAATGAGCTCGTGAAGCTCAAATAAAGAGATGCCTTCGACATAAATATTTTGGCATAAATATTTTGGCTTCACAAAAAAATAATAATAAATTATGGGAAATTAATTCCCAAGTCCACCAAGTCAAATAAAATGTAATGTCCCCTGTAAGATGCCAAGCCAAGATAACGAACAAAAATGTATTTAATGCACTTAGATTTAAATATCACACAGGAACAAACAGATTATAGAATTAAAGTGTTATGGATCTTTCACCCGTGAACATTTGATCGCACAGATTAATGTGAGTAGAACCCAAACAAAGAGCAATATTGCTGAAATGAATGTACTCACAGTCACTTGAACTAGTGTGCAATACAAGCATCAGATCTGAAAAATTGATCAATATAGCTCGATTTATTGGACAGGAATGTATATGTGAATTTAGAGCACTCACAGATAACAGTTTGTAGAGACCCAGACTGCTTATACATAGTGTACAATAAGCTTATGGCTTGCACCCTTTACAAACTATGGTTCACGGATAATAATCCCATGGATGGAGCAGTTGATGGCTGTTGTAGACAATTTGTGACTGAATGCGTCAAGAGGCAGCAGGGTTGGTCGATAGGCGTTAAAATGTCTTGTCGATGCCCTTTCCAGTGGTGTTGTCCTTGGATTTCCGGCACCCTTGCTAATCCAATATGACAGATGCTAAGAGTGATGGCGCCCACGTGTGCTGGAACCTTTGCTCTCTCGTCGCTCCTATGAGTCCTAATAAGGATGGTGCTCTATGGTGTGTGGTAGCACCTAATAACATAGGTAATGTCCGCCCTTGCCTCCTCAAAACGATCACGGGAGTTATACTCCAACCGCTTGTCTCCCCTGTTGAGATTCATTGAGGTTTTCACCTCAAGCAAAATCAAAGAACTCTTGTCCAATCATGATGCCATTCGTAGACAAATGATTTAGCATGTATATGGAACATGACCGCCTACCATAAAGAGGTTGGCCAAACTTAACTCTAAATTTAGGCACCTACCACAAAGGGGTCAGCTAGCATTAATTCTAAATTTAAATATTATTTAATAATTTAAATTCATTTTGTTTATTATTATTTAAAAATTATTAATTTATTATTATTTTAAATATTTATTAGATTCATATTAGTGTTTAAAAACACTGTTCCCTCCAACTTGAAATTAGCCCTTAATAGGGGATGGGGACATGATAGTCCTCCCTGCCCAGATGTTGCTTGCCCTCAAGCAACTTCGATTCTGGGTGCTTGAAAGTCACTGCATCTACCCCCTCCTTATGTCCTCATCTGAGACTACCTCAATATAATAGATGTGTCCTTTCCCCAAACACCCATGACCCCGTACCCAAGGTTCCTTACAAGTGAAGCATAACCCTTTCCTTTGGAGCTCATTCTTAAACACGTCCATCTCGCTAGATCTCATTGGTAGATTCGTTGATTGCGGAATAATCTCGTGAGGTGGCTTCTTTGGCTACCTTGTTGATGCATTCTTGAGCATAAGTTTATTCTTCATGGTGGAGTCCTCAAGGTTTAGGGCTCTTCAAATAGCCTCCTCCAAGGTTATATGTTCTAAAGCTCTCACCAATCCACGGGAAGACTTTGATAGCCCCTCAATGAACAAGAACATGAGTCTCCTATCTGACACATCCGGCACCATAACAGCAAGCCTTTGAAATTCTGCAACATAATCATCCACTGTCCCATGTTGCCTTAGCCATGTCAATTCCTTGAAGTATACCTCTGGATCTTTTCTATCAAATCTTTCTTTGAGCTTTTGTGTGAAATCAACATATGTGGTGACAAGATTAAACCCTTGTGTCATGATGCCATGATGCCACCATTCGTGAGCTACACCTTCCAAATGTAGGATGGCGAACTTGACTGCTTCATCCTCAATCATAGGGCTGAGTGAAAAATATGTATCTAGCTTTTGTACCCAAGCTCGTGTCGTGACCTTCCCGAACCATCAAAAGTTGGGAGAGTCAACTTGCTCACCCTATGCTACAGATCTCTATTGGAATAGTGCACGGGTTGTTTCCCTCTCGATCCACTCCTTGCGTTGTGAAACTATATAAACGGAATTTGACTTCTCACATTCAAATTCAGCTATGCATAGGCATCTATGCTTGAATTGACATCACCTCTAGCATAATTCAGCTCCTCTTCTTCATTTGTGGGCCCATTTTCGAGCAAGAATGATGGCTATGTGGGTTGGGTAGTGTTGTGACCTTTTCACACATCACCCCATTCAAAATGGGGACCCCCTAATTTTTGCTCCATTTTGGTCTTTTGGCTTTGGTTTTGTCTCTCTCTCTCTCTCTTTCTGTCTCTTTTTGCTGTCCGCTTTCCGGGGATGTGCCCGTCTGTGAGCTCAAACGTGAAATTTTGGCCAAGTTTGAGAATTAGGGTTTGTACTTTTCTGGTCAAATGGAGTGAATAAGTTGGAATTTGAGCTTCGCGTTGTAGTCAGTTTACTTCCAGAAGGTTTCCAGCTAAATTTCATCGAATTCTGACAACTTACTATTTTTAGCAAGTGTGCAATTCAGGGCGTTCTCTCAGCACTTTTGAGGTTTTGATCGTCGCACTACATCCAGAACATGTCAAGCTGCTCGTCAGCAAGTTTTGAGCCAGAATGGACAACTGTCTATTTTTAGTAAGTTTAGCTTCTAGAGCAAATTTTAGGGTTTATATGTGAAGTTCTTCAATGCATGTCGGGAGATTCTTTCTGGGTTTTCTGAAACCTACGCAGTGATATAACTTGCAAAATGAGACGATGACTTTCAGTATTCAGCCTTCAAAGGCTATTTTTAGGGTTTGCATGTTGAGATTTTCTTTGCATGTCTGCATATTCCTTGTGGGTTTTTCGAGACCTTCGCAACGATATAACATGCAAACCAAGATCAAAACTTTTTCAAAAGCCGTCTTTTGAGGCTATTTTTAGGGTTTGCATGTCAAAGTTTTTAACACATGTCTGATGATTCTTTATGGGTTTTTCAAGAGCTACGTAGTGATGTGACATGCAAGGCAAGATGATCAGTTTTCAGAGACTTACTATTTTTAGCAGGTGCATTCCGGCAACTACCCAGCGCATCAGAACCACAAACAAGGCGAAGTGCAACAGAAACGAGGTCAAACAAAGGTCGTTTGATATACATGCAAGTCAAATTAGGGTTTCCAGCTTCGGGACCCAAAAAGAGGGGTAAAATGCCAGAATTTTCGAAAACCGGTGTATCTCATTGCGATCAGTATCTTTCAAGCTATCTGCCGGTAAAATTTGAAGGCAATCAAAGCACTTACTATTTATAGTAAGGCATTCCAGAAACTGGCTAAAAATAGTAAATCAGCAACAGGCGCCAGTGTGAATGGGCAAGTCATCCAATGAGGAGCACGTCATTCAAATTTCAAGTCAAACGGAGTTGTGGATGTCTCAGAAACAGGCAGTTGCTATAAATAGTAAACCACCTTCAGAAACTGGCTAAAAATAGCAAGTCAGCTCGAGATGGCAATATAAACTGATTAACTAGGTCATGAGGACCCTGTGGTTAAAATTTCGAATCAATCTGAGCTTCAGAGATATGAAAATCAAAGGACTTACTATATATAGCAAGGCATGGATAAGCTAGCAGAAGCGGGTGTGAAGAAAATTCTAAGTTGAAGATCATCCTTCACCACCCTCCAAATGCGCCCTCTTCAAGGATGGAGAAGGATAAAAATTTCTAAGTTTGAAGTTTTGTCCTGCAGACACCCCAAAATGCGCCCTCATGCTAAGAGGAGGTTGATAAAAATTCTAAGGCATGAAAACTTCCACCTCCATACCTCAAATGCGCCCATGCAAGGTGGAGAAATTAAGAAAATTTCTAAGGCATGAGGTTTATCCTGCTCCACCCCCAGAATGCGCCCAACTTACCTTGAAGGTGTTAAAAATTTCTAAGTATTGAATCTCATCCTCCATGACATGTCAAATGCGCCCACTTCAAGAAGGTGATTGAAAAGTTTCTAAGCAGTGAAGTTCATCCTCCTACATAGGCTAAATGCGCCCTCACCTCAACTAGAAAAAGACAAAATTCTAAATCCACCTTGGGGTCCAAAATGCGCCCATGCTTGAAGAGGAATCAAAGAGGTCAAGGACATTGAGAGGTTAATCCTTCACCACATGAGAAATGCGCCCATCCTCCTCCATGCATGAAATGCGCCCAATCAAAGATGAAAGTAAAGGTGACTATAAAATTTGCAGCTCAACCCATCAAATACGCCTTTGACTGGACAAGAGGTTGCTAAGGCGTTGAAATTTGAAGTAGATGCCTTCAAATGCGCCTTGCCTTGCATGGAGAATTCAAGAAGTATTCAAGGCGTGGAAACTTGAAGTCCTCCCCATATGCGCCTTGATTGGAAGAAGAGCCTTGAGAACATTTTAAGTATAGAAAATTCAAAGTGGGCCCCCTCTTATGCGTCTTGACTTGTGAAAGAGGTTGGAAAATATTCTAAATATGTGAAACTTGAAGCTCTACCCCTCATATGCGCCTAGCTTGAGGAGTTGATTGAAAATTTGTTTTAAGTATTCAAAACTTGAAGTGGGGACCATTGATTGCGCCTAGACTGAGGGATAAAGTGAAAATATTCTATGGCGTGGAAATTAATTCCTCTTAGACATGCAATATGCGCCCAAGTCCAAAATGATTCTAGAAAAAGGTTGATGAATGTTGTTAATTCCTCCACCCCAAGCTAAATGCGCCTAAAGTGAAGAAAGATGGTGGTGAATAAAATGCTAAGTATTCAAAATTCCTTCCAGACCTCCAAGTGCGCCCAGGTTCATTGAGACAATAAAATTTTTCTAAGGCATAAAATTCCACCTCTAGAGGAAATTACGCCTAAGCTTGACATGGGTGATGAAATTTTCTGTGGCAGGGATGAATTGGCTATGAAATATGTCGAGAGGTGCCAGCTTCATGAAGTTGATGAAGATTGTCAAGACAGAACAAGAAAATTCACCTGGATATGAATAAATTTGTTGGCATAATATTTTTCTAAGGTTGAAAATCAAAAAATTGAATGAACCTCTTAGTTCATGGACACATGAATTTGGTGCTTTTTGAAGGAAATTTTCTTCTGGGTACTGGACGTCTTCGATGAGGAATTGATTTCAAAGTCTTCCACAGCTTGCCAAGGATTCTGAGGTGAAGATTTGTGATAGGCACCAGATTGATGAATTTCCTAAGGAAAATTTGAAAAAAAATTCTAAGGCAAGGAATAAAATGTGTTGTTGACATAAAAATGCCTGGGCGGATGAATTTGAAGTTGGGTGCCTAGATAATTTTTGATCAAATTCCTGATGAGAACATTTTGCTCGAGCCAGAGTTGGGTGAAATGTCAGAGTGAACGCCTCAGCCGGAAAAGTGAAGAAGATGCAGTTGAAGCTAACACTTTTAAAAGATGATTTTTTTTTAAAATGCACCCTTGAGGAAGATGAAATTTGTCTAAGGCATTGAAATATGATGTACAGGTGTTATATGCCCCAGCCTACAGATGTCGGAAAATCATGAAGAAGGCAAAAGTTGTGCTAGAAAAAAATGATGAACCCTATCAGATGAAGAGATCACTCGAACATTGAGTGAGGTAAATTTATATCATTAAGTGTTTTGATGCTCTTCCTTTTGTCAGTTTTGCAGGATGAATGTCGAGGCTAGAGCACGATGACTTGAAGTGATGAAGCAAATAGTCCAAGATGATAGAATCATAAAGCGACTACTTGGAAGAAATGGCTAAGTGTTGGAATTTTCCTTCAAAGATCCAATATGCACCCAACGCAGTCAGGCGAATGGCAAGCGTGAATGATTGAATCCAAGACAAGAGAATCTTCCAAGTTCAGAACGAAGGAAAAGATGAGGGCTCGGGCGTTAAAGAATTGAAGAACAACATCAAGGAGGAAAATCATCGTCAAACACAGGAAAGAAGTTGCAGGCTTGAATTTAGATCAGGAACGTGCCTGCCATACCAGTCCAAGAAATTGAAGCAATGTTGACCAGACTTATCCAGTTTGCAGTCAGAACGAGAATAGTGTGAACGCGTTTCAAAACAGGAATCTTCTAGAAGATGGTGGTCATTAATTGCTCATTTATTACCCCAATCTTCTTTGTGGCAGTTTTTAGGGTGAATCTTGTTTAGGGCTGAGGTGGCTCGATCTAAGCCATCCAGCCGATTGTAATCTGAGTTGTCCATTGGACTTGGCCAGCTATATAAAGGGGCATACCCCCTCATTTGTACCTTAGTAGAGATTAGACATCAGACTAGAGAATAGAACAGAGGGATAGTTTAGCATAGTTTGTTAGTATAGCATAGTTTGAAGGAAAAGGAAAGTTTTCCCTTGAAAACTTTGTAAGAGATTGTTGTGAAAACTATTATAATAAAAGATCTTTCATTGAATGGTGAATTCATCTTTGTTATAAGCAGCTAGCAAGGTTTCTTCATCCCTTCTACTTCAAGTAGAGTAAAATAGAGTAGTTTTCATTTTCATGCAAGTAGATGTTAGTTGTGGATTTGTGGTGTTAATCAAGGCAACTTCATTTTTATCCATACCACTAGCGGCTTGCTGACAGCAAGTTTGCCTTGTGTGGTCAACTGGAAAACATTACAAACTTAATTTCGATTATGATTCATGTGTTTGTATGCGTCGTTCTGATGGTACTTACATGTTGAGTTATTGTAATGTCCCCTTCTAGTTGACATTGACATTCAGCAGGATTAGCCTATTAATGGCTCTCGTAGGCTAATGAGGCATGGTGAGAGAGTCAGCTGGCAGTCATTTGGTGATTACTTAGCTCAGTATTTGTTTGGGGTAAGGTTTTCCATCATATTTCATCATTATTTCTATTTATGGAAACCTTATTTTATAATTTGATGTTGAGATGCACTTTATTAATAATATAATATTTTATAAAGTGCAAATAAATAAAATATATTGGAATCTTCTAGAAGTCAAAAAGATAATATTATTTTATTGAGGCCAACCTCTAGAGTAAATGCATAAATAGACCTTGAGGTCTCACCATTGAGCATCCAGATTTGATGAATTGTTGATTGGTGATTTCTTCTTGAGCATTTGTGGAGCCAAGTGGTCTGCAGATAATCAATTTGTCTTTGGGAACGAAAACTCCCATGGATAGCATAACTGAGGGAGTGAAATATCTCTTGAAGGGTTGCAGATTGGAGGTGGTATTTCAGTCACTTCATTGGGCAAAATTTGTGGCCAAGGGCCAATTTTGAAGACTACGATTATAGGAGTTGATTGGCATTGAAGAGTAGTATTTGTGGCATCGAATATTTGAAGGGAAAGGACAGATTTCCATTGGGCAAAGTCTGAAGCTAAATCTGAAGCAAACAGGGACGCCATTGGAGACCTCTTTTTATTCATTACAGCTCATATGTGCATCGATTCTTCTTGGAGATTGGGGCGCTTCTTTCCTTGATCATTGCTGGTTGTGTTTGGAGTTATTGGAGGCTTGAATTCATTGTGAATTATTTTATTTCTGCATTCCTATCAAAACAGGGGCGACTTCTTCAAAAATTCGATTTGGCTTCTCAAGGTCTTCAACACACAAGATATTGATTGCTTCTTCATTGGAGATACAAGGCGACTCCTAAACCAGGTTCCTTTATTTATTTCATGCATGTTAGATGTCATTTAATTGCATAATAGGAGGTACGGCTGTAGGTGACAGTCTATATCAGACTTAAGCATTTATTCATATGTATAATGCCAAGAGTCTTGGCTATTTGCTATTATCATTGTAATGATGCATTCATAATAATAGTGGAGATATAAGTTGCTGATTACAATAGATATTCTTGCGATGAAATTGTAAATGATATGATGCATGGCAAGTGTTTAACATAATGTCTACTTGCTGTAGCTAAACATTGCATTCCTAGTTTTTCATATATTTGCATTGAAAATCCAAAAAGAATTGCATATTGCATGTAGATCAGATTGTGAGCATTGTGGAAGTGTTTAAATCAATCTTAGCATCCATTTCTATCAAGCAACTTCAAACTGAAACACTACATCAGCAAGTTACAAGGTTGCATATGAACTGTTTGACATAATTACAAGCAGCAAATTAGGGCAAATTGTGATCAGTTTGAGCAAGGCTCATTACAGTTATAATTTGAAAACCTCTTGTCACTCCCTTGAAGATTGCACCGACTTTGTGTAAGTTGTCCAACATGAGGCGGAGCAAAGTCTGTTCGAAGTCTGTCGAGATTGATCCCACGTCCTATCCTTAGATAGAATATAAACTTCTTAGGCCCTACACTCATTTAAATTCAGTTCATTTCTGGTTAACGTTAGGAAATTTGCACTTACCTGCCAAATCATCCGAATTACATGAAAGCCCTTAATCAGCTATTTGCTATCAGTTGCCGAACAATTGTGTAAGTCCCCTTGAAATACCAGCAAAAACACATCGAGCCAACTGAGGGTATTCTATTGCATTGAAGGAACCTTGGAGTTGAACGCACGAACTCACTCGCAATCTTAGCGTGCTGGATACTTTGATCAAGAGATAATAGGGTAGCCGTTGGCGACTTTATTCTGTGTTGGTGCGGTCACGAAAATCACATCAACAAGTAGCCCTGCTGCTCTAAATTTCATGTCCATTTTGATTAGAATGGCTAGCTTCTAGACCATTATTTGGCGCAGATCTAAGGGTATTAATCATCGCATTAATGGTCTGCATCAACATGTTCATCATCTGCATTGTTTTCTCCTGCTGTTTGGCCATTTGCTCTTGCATTTGAGCCATCTGCCTCAAGAATGCTTCCCACTGATCACCTTTATCAAACATCTTACCTTTTCGTCCTATTACAGATGTCTTAGCTTTCGCTTTCTTCCTTTCCCTCTTAATAGCATGCTGATCTCTTTGACTTAGTCGCATAAAATTCCCTCAGATTGGCAAGATTGAGGCTCTGATACCACTGTTAGATGCCAAGCCCAAATAACAAACAGAAATGCATTTTATGCACTCAAATTTAAATATCACACAAGAACAAACAAATTACAGAATTATACTATTATGTATCTTTCACCTGCGGACATTTGATCACATAGATTAATGTGAGTAGAACCTATTGATGTGATTTTCGTGACCGCACCAATCAGCAGAACGAAGTTGTCCGAGGGCTACTCCATTCTCTCTTGATCAAAGTATTCCGTGTGCTAAGATTGCGAGATAGATCACACGTTCAACTCCAAGGTTCCGAAATACTTGGAACACCCTCAGTTGGTTTGATGTGAATTGCTGTGTTCTTACGAGGGGACTTACACAATTGTTCAGAATACTTGCAGTAAACAACAGATATATGCTTTGAAGGGGATTTTCGTGTGAATGATTTAGCTTTGAAGTGCGAGTTTCCTAAAACTAACCAAAAGTGTGCGGAATTAAAAAGGATGCAAGGTCTAGAAGATCTAAATTCTAACCTAAATGCAAGGGATGTTAAGATTAATTTCAATGAACTTCAACCAAACGTTATCTAGCCTCCTGTTGGACAGCTTCGACAAGGTTAGTGCAATCTTCAAAGGAGAAAAAGGATGTTCAAATCACGATTCAATGATGCAAGTACCATCACAACGATGCATAGCTACACATGAATCTTGACCGAAGTTAAGTATAAAAGTTTTCCAGTTGACTACGCAGGACAAACTTACCATCAGTAAGATTGTTAGTGGTATGGATTCAAGAAGCTCATTTACATCAAACGTAAACACCCATAACTAACTATTTGCATGAAAATTAAATCCTACTTGAAGTCAAAGGAAGAAGAAACCTCACAAACTACTCACAACAAAAGTTGAATTCACCATCAATGAAATGCTTTTATTATGATTAGCTTTTGTGATAATCTCTTACAAAAATTCTCAAAGGGAGAATTCCCTTTCTCCTTCAAACAATGCAATGAAAACTATTCTAACTTCAAAAATGTCTACTCTCTATTATGCTCTGATATCAACTGATTGCTAACTACTAGTGTACAAATGGGGGGGGCTCCCCTTTATATAGCTGGCCAATCTCAACGGACGGTCCAGATCAAATTACAATGGAGGGCTCAGATCGAGCCACCTCAGCCCTAGACAAGAATAACCCTAAAAACCGCCAGAAGGTGGAGTGGCGTCATAAATGAACCCAAAAATAGCAGATTCCTCCTTGACCACTTTGGGCAATTAATGCCCACTATCCTTCTAGAAAATTCTCGTCCATAACCGCGTTCCCATTGCTCTTTTCTCTGACCACGTAAGCTATGAATCGGGCCAGCACTGAATCAACTTCCTCCTCAGAAATCGACGGAGTAAGATTGAGTTGATATTCAAGGATACCCACCATCTGCTCCCACCGATCACAAGACTTTCTCCAAGTCTCAATAGACTCCTGTGTGCTTTGAATAATTGTTGAAAACGTAGAGATGTTTTCAAAGTCAAGCTGGGAAAACGTCCTCATCTCAGAGAAGAAAGGCTGCAACCTTGCCTTCAATCCTTCCACCTCTACCTCCTCATGAGTTAGCCTCCTGGCGAACAATGCATCCAATGTGTTGAGGATGCCCTCGTGAATATTTCTCATTGCCTTTTTGATTTTGGAAGATTCTGTAGCTGCCATGTCAAAGAAGCCCTTCCCAGTGAATGCAGCCGAATGCCATCCAAGGAAATCATACCTGTCTCCAGCCTGGATCACTCCTTCATTTATCAAAGTTTGTGTGGGCACATGCATCAGAACAACAAGGTGAGGAATAGTCTTATCCTGGAAAATATGGGTGTCACCCCAAGCTTGCTCGACACCATCCAAGCGCGAAAGGATACCGGACGCACTCCGAAAAGAGGAGACAAGGTCGGCCATGAATTTCTCCGCCTCACTGCGAACACCGCTTATCCATTTATCTCCCTCTCGGACAGCTCTCTTCACTTCTTCAAGCCCACTGATTGGTTCTTGTGGCAGCTCCGGTGGAAGCTCTACCGCTAGGTTCTCTTGAGCACCCGGACGTGCTAGATGTTGCACATATTCAACCAATGCCTTGTGCTCCTTCTTCAATCTCTTATACTTTCCCTCCTTTTTCACCAGCCTGTCCCTCAACGCTTGGAATGAACTTTCAGCTTCTTCAACCACTTGCACTCCAGAAGAACGTCCCAAATCAATTGTGGTGACGATGTAATTCTCTGGCATTACGTCACTTAGGTCATGATCCTCCCTTGGAACGGCAATATGGAGGGTACGTGAACCGGCCTGATTAGTCTCCATTTTCGAATATTTTCTTGCCCTCTTCCTTTTTGGTGACTTGTTCTATTTAGAAGCTCCTCCATTTCAATTGCCAGGTCAGCATCATCGTTCTGATCTCTCCTTATTGCATGTGAGAGCCAATTACGCTGAACGTCGTAAACAATAAGGGGCTGCTCTTCAGTTGCCTCCACTTCACGAACCTCCTCCCGAGCAATATTCTGTTGAGGCTCAATTATCTCAATGTGTTGATCACTCTCCTCATGAGCTCCAACCCTTGACTCTATGACGTCTTCCTCTTCGAAAGCTGTCTCAAGCGCATAGTCAAAGTGGGTATCTGTTTCTGTCTCTTCCCCTTCATCTGGCTGATTGGCATCTTCAGGAGCATTAGCACTCTGACTGTCCATTTCTCTCGGCATTGGCTGGTTAACTTCTCCAACCTCTGGTGCTTCATTCATTCGAACTCTCTGATCCTCAAACAGCGAGACTTCGCGCACGCTGGAGGAATGGGTCACCAACTGAGTAGATGATGTATCCTCCGATCCCTGAGGTTCCGGCTGAATAGGTTCTTCCGACTGTGGTGGCTCCACAGCCTGGGCAATCTGCTTCTTCCTTTTTGCCAACACTGGTGGCCTTCTATCACCCATGAGGTTGTATGAGAGGGCAACTGATCTCCTCAATCTGCGGACGTGCTCCTCTACCCAAGTCCTTGTAAAAGTCAAGACGGGAATAGACAAAGTGTCTAATTCCGTAATCTCTGGCTCAGCCCAATCTGGTGGTGGGATCGGCGTGTTCTTTATCAATTCATAATCTGGATGAATAAGCCTGGCATCTTCTTCAACTTGATCCGGCACTGGGACCATTTCACATTCTCTGATTAATTTAAGAGGCAACCTGGAAAACATTCTTTTTCTAATCTCAGCTTCGTCTCCAGCATTTACCCAAAAATCTTCCAAGTGAGCCCTATGCCTGTACTCCTCACCTTGAACTGTTCCAATCTTTCCTCGTGGATCAAAATCCTGCCGGCTGGTATGTAGAGTTAACTGATAGAACCGCAACTCATCTTTTGCCTCCCTGGCTGCCTGCAAGGAAGGGCACTCTTCGAGTGAGTTTCCCAAAACAATGGGAAAGTGTAAACCTCCCTTCTTCTTCCTTCTTATAACTTTGTCGTAGGCTACTAGTTGCCTAGACAGCTCAAGCATTATCATCCTGTTCGTGGGGTACCTCGGTAGTCGGTAGGCGTATGAACTGTACCCCGGCAGCCTTCAATAGGTGAACTTTGGGAATTGGACGAACCAAAACCCATACTCTTCTATCAACATTTGCGCCTCTTCAGATATCCTCTGTTGCAGTCTCCGCTGAAGGGTCCTTGTGATGTACATGGTGAAAGCATCATTCACCCTCTTGAAGTCAGCGGTGCTTGTAAGATGCAACTGCCTACAAGATTCATGAATTTTGAACTGGTTAAAACTACACCCAATCGGCTCTTCGTATGCCAACCCCCTGTATTTTGTCATCCGAGCAAGCATGTAGATGACATACGAACTCATGTAGAACGTTTTCGTTCTCCTTATATTCCGAAACTGCTCATCAATGTTGTCGCTGATCATCTGAGCCCAATTTACTTCCACCTTCCCTTCGAGCACCACGCTGATGTAAAAGAACATCCATGGTTCGAACACATATGACTGTGGGCTGCCGTTAACTCGACTGAGCAACATGATAATATCACAGTATTCCTGCTTCAGCTCCTCTGAAATTATTTGCTTTGGCAGCCTAGCGGCAGGAGGCTTTAGCTTTCTCATCTAGGTGGTGTTGATTCTCTTCATGCATTTTTCGAAAGATGTGGCATACATCTTATCAGCTTTTGCCTTGGATTTGTACAGCATTTTATCTGTGGGCAGAATCCCGAATGCCTCGCCAATTGCATCAGGTGCAAGGTTGGCCAACAACATGCCATCCGGAGAAACAATCGTCCGATGGTCTGAATTGTAGAAGTTTGCGCACTCCATAATCAACTCAGGACATCGGACCGCTGGTTGGAACACGGCTGCTGCATATAATCCGCTCCTCAGAATGTTGCGTGACACTTCCGTCGGAGGATTGCCACCTTGCCCATATATCCTTCGCATGAAGGCCTCGAGGTTGAAAGACCCAAGGTTGGTATCAGTCACATTCCCGAACTTTGACACGATCTTAGACTCCGGAATGAAAGATTTCTTCAAGCTCTTGATGATCGCCTGCCTGGAGGCGTTTTCTTTGATAGCTTCATTATTTCCAGCCTTAGCTCCAGCTTTGCTTGTCCCAGCAACATTAGCTTTTCGTCCCTCAGCCATCTGCAAAACGAGAAGCAAATATTACACTTCAAACATTAAAATAAAAACTAAGACAGATGGCTGGCGAATGGAGTTGGCTACAAAAATAAATATAAATTAATAGCTTCAGTAGTAAACTTCGACTTCAAACCTCAATAGCTTTAAACTTCGAAATATAAAATTCCGAACTTCAACAATTTTGCAGCCAAAAGAAATTAACTCCAGCAATCCCAACTTCGGAAAATGCTTCAAGTTTCGGCAACTTCCAACAATTTTAAATCAGCAACTTTGAAAGTTATAAATCAGCAACATGTTTCAACAATTTCAAATCAGCACTTCGAAAGTTATAAATCAGCAACTTCGAAGGTTTCAACACTCTCTACTTCAGAAAATTTAAATCTCAACTACTCCAAAGAATTTCGACTTCTAGCATTTTGGGAAACACTTCAAGTTTCAACAACTTTGAAAATATTAAATCTCAGCAACTTTAAATACTTACCTCCAGCAACTTGAAGAAATAAAATCTCAACCCCGGCAACTTCTACTTCAGACTCTCAGCAACTTCGCAACAATTTCGACTTCAGAGAAATAGATCAACTCTAGCAATTTCAACTTCTTCAGCAACTTCAAATCTCGAGAAATCGAATTCAATACTTCCTCTTACTTTCAGCAACTCTCAACTTCGAATATTACTCACAGCTCAACAATTACTCTCAACTCTTCAGCACAAATCTCAGCTTCGAATTTTGTGAGTAGAAATGAAAATCCTCAAGGTTTTTATAATTGAAAGCTGGTGCTTATTTTAACAAATGCCATTAATGACTTAGCAATTTTCCAAATTTAAAAGAGAATATTCCAGCCGTCTTACAGTCGTCATAGCAATTTGCTATTCAGGGAGATTCTTTCCTCAATTTGAATTTAAAACTTCCCTCCCGACTGCCAGTTACTTCCAGCTAACTGAAGTAATTTCGAGAAAAATCATTTTACTTCGATTTAAAACAATCTCACCGCTTTTTGAAATGGCATATTTAAAATATAAAAATTTAATTTAAATGCCATTTAATTTATTCGTCAGCACACTTTTTAAAATGGCTAGGCATAATTTATTTTCCATCCATAACAAATCCAAAACAAATTCCCCGCAATTGAAATCGTCCGAATTTTAAAATTTCATGTGTCTAAATTTAAAGGGGGAATTTAATTTAATACTTTGGAAAATAATTAAATTAAACTTTAATTAATTTCTCTGACTTAGGCAAATTTCGAGTTAATTGCCTAGAGAAATTTTAATCTCTTCCAACGTCTTTAATTTTTATTTTCAATTCTCGCTTTTGGAAAAAATTCAAACGCCTTTGATTTTTTTGTAGACAATCTTCAGTCTAGGCATCATAGAGGGGGGGGATATTTAATTTTCCAATATTTAATATTTACTCATCATCCTCCTCTATCCAAGGCGAAAATCAACCCTCTAGTCTTACCATTTAATATTCGCCTTAGAAAATAAATTTCCCCTTTTCAAGCTCAAGGCGCAAATGGCAACATGTGTTTTTTAAATTTCAACCCTTCGCATTTCTCACCATGGGCTTATACTCTCAACGCCTTAGTCAAATTTTAAATAATTCCTCCCCTAAGCGCATATCACACAGGGCATTCAATTTTTGACTTGGACAAATTTCGGATCATGCCTTTTCTGAAGCGCATTTATCATATAGAACTCTCATTTGGGGGCGTGTTGATGCGTGTTTTGTGACACACCCAACACTTTAGAATAAAAGAATGCCCAAAGGCAGCTCTATCCTCTCTTGAAAAATTACCTCTTATGCTAAGATTGCTAGAAAGGTCATACGGTAATTCCAATGTTCCGGTTTGGGGGATGGACAAGCTCAATAGGTGATGTGATATGCTGGTTTCACAAAGGGACCTGTTGTGACCTTTTCACACATCGCCCCACTCAGATGGGGACCCCCCTAATTTTTGCTCCGTTCCGGTCTTTTGGCTTGGGTTTCCCCTTTCTCTCTCTCTCTCTCTGTCTCTTGTCTGGTGTCCGTCTTTCAGGGGTTGTGTCCGTCATTGAGCTTAAACGCGAAATATTGGCCAAGTCTAAAATTAGGGTTTTGAACTTTTTGGTCAAATCAAGGTCAAGTAAAGTGAGAAGATTGAAATTTGAAATAAAAGACTAATGTTGTTGTCAGCAGACATCCAGCAGGTTTCCAGCCAAGTTTCATCAAATTCCAAGGTACTTACTATTTTTAGTAAGTGTGAAATTCAGAGCAATCTATCAGCTATTTTGAGATTCCGGTCATCACACGGCATTCAGAGTATATCAGACTGCTTGCATGCCAAATTTGAGCAAAAACGGACAACTTACTCTTTTTAGCAGTTCGGCTTCCAGGGCAGATTTCAGGGTCCAGATGCAGAGATTTTCTTTGCATGTCTGGATATTCCTTCTGGGTTTTTCGAGACCTTCGCGACGATGTAACATGCAAGTCGAGATGACCACTTTCAAGATTCAGCCTTCCGAGGCTATTTTAGGGTTTGCATGTCGAGGTTTCTTTTGCATGTCGGGTGATTCCTGATGGGTTTTCCGAGAGCTTCAGCGATGGTGTGACATGCAAACGAGGATTCTCACTCAGAAGGAACTTGCTATTTTAGCGGTGTGTAAAACCTCGCCGCCTTCCCAGCAGTTCGATTCACGAAATGATCGCAAGGCGTCGCTAAACGCAGAGCAAACGAGATCTTTTGATACGCATGCAATGCAAATTAGGGTTTCCGGCTCTCGAGCCTAAAAAATAGGCATCAAAAGTCAAAATCTTCAACTGGTGTAAACCACCGGACCGCTCTTCGAAGACCCCGTGAAATTTGCAAAATCCGAAAGAATTACTATTTATAGTAAGTCAAATTTGGAAACGCAAAAATAGTAAATCGCTGTATGCAATCGTTGTCGGCAGTGAAGGTCAATGCGGTGAGGAGCCTCATCCAAATTTCAACTCGATCGGAGCTTGGGAGCTATCAGAAACAAGAGCTTACTATTTATAGTAAGCCACCCTCAGAAACAGGCTATAAATAGCAGGGTGACTAAAAGTGGCGGTGCCGACAAGTTGATAAAGTTGTGAGGATGCTACGTTCAAAATTTCAAGTTGATCCGAGCTTCAGAGGCGCAAATTCAGAGAACTTACTATAAATAGCAGGGCACGTAAGCTAACAAAAGATGATAAAATTTGTCTAAGACTGGAGTCTCGTTCAGCAGGCATAGGGAAATGCGCCCATCTCAGCTAGAGGCATGGAAAATTTTTGAAAACAAAGTTCATCCACCACCCAGGGCAAAATTCGCCCAAGGCAGGAAAGTCAAAGAGAGTCAAAGGTTTTCATCCTGCTCAGGGGTCCAAATGCGCCCAAGATGAAAAGAGGAAAAAGTTGAAAAAGGTTTCTAAGTATGAGAAATCCGCCTCATACATCAAAATGCGCCCATCCTTCACAAGCATGAAAATGCGCCCAAAAATCAAGGTGGTCAAAGCAAAGTCAAACATGAAAATCCTCTTCATGCATCAAAATGCGCCCAAGGTTGATGTTTATCCTTCACACAAGAGGAAATGCGCCCAACTTGCAAAGAGTCAACAAGGTCAAAGATCGTTCATCCTTCTCCAAGGCTAAAATGCGCCCAAACTGGGCCATGTAAGGACAAAACATGGAAGGCGAAGAGTCACCCAAGAACATTGGAAGAAGTTTCATCCTTCACACACATCAAAATGCGCCCAAGGTAGGAGAGGGTCAACGAAGTCAAAGTTTCTATCCTTCATCACATGCAAAATGCGCCCAACTTGCAAGCTCGTCCTCCTCACCCTCCTAAATGTGCCCAAATGAGCTCACATGAGGACAAAAAAATTGAAGTTGAAAGGTCATCCTTCTCTCACATCAAAATGCGCCCATGTCTGGATTGTAAGTGGTAAATGCAAGTGGTAAATAAGGTAAAAGTCTTCCCAAAACGTGGTGAGAAGTGGTAAAAGGTGGACGTTATCCTCCTCTACACTAAGAATGCGCCCAAGGTGGTGGGCCTTAGTGAAAACTTTGCTAGGCGTGTGAAGGGAGTTATAAGGCGTTGGAATTTCCTAAGGCGTGGAAAATATTTGAAGGGGTTAAGAATAAAGTGTGATGTGCGCCTAGGAAGGGAGTTATAAGGCGTTGGAATATGTTAGAATATATTTCATGGCGTTGAAAATAAAATGCTAAGTGAAGTATGCGCCAATGTTTGAAGGGAGTTATAAGGTGATTTTAAAATATGTTCCAAGGCGTTGAGAATAAGATGTTAAGTGTTGTGCGCCTAGAGTGATAAAATGTGAAAAAAATTTCTAAGGCGTGAGATTTAAATTTTCTAAGGCGTTGGGCTTTTGAATGAATATTTTCCAAGTGTGAAGTGGAGATAAAATGTACAAGGCGTGCCGGGAATGAACGAAGTTGATAAAAAATTCCTCTCCACTGGCAATCAAAATTTTTCTAAGGCAAGTTTTTTTTTTAAAAAGTGCGAAGGATGATTAAAATATTTTCTAAAGAAATTTTTTTTTTTTTTTTGGAAAATATGCCTAGAACTCAGATGATAAAATTTTCCGAGACGAGCAACTTTTCTCAGTGATGAAGTCAGAGACGATGATATTGCAAGGTGATTCAAATTTTTTTCAAGAAGTCAGAGCAACACAGAGTGATCACAGGCGAAGAACGAGTTTAAAATGATGGAAATAATATTTTTTCTAAGGTTCAAAATCGAAAAATTAAATGAACCCGTTCGTTGGGTACCCATGGATTCGAGGCATTCTGGAGAAAATTTGCTTCTGGGTACTGAACGTTTGCGATGATGAATGGATTTCCAAGTCTTCTGAGCTTCGCCGACACTTCGTCAGTGAGGAATTTAATCAGTGCTCGAATTGTGAATTTTCCTAAGGGAGAATTTTAAATTTTCTAAGGCAAAAATGAATAAAATGTGCTTTCAAGATGAATGTTCTTCGAACGATGAATCTGAAGTCAGTTGCCTAGATAATTTCGATTAGATTCCTCAAGGCTGAATTTTCCAGAGCAGATGATGAAGTTAAAATTCGAATTCAAGTGACAGAGCTCCAGCTGGTGAGTTAAAAGAAGATGAATTAAATCAAATTTTCGAAAGTAAAATCCAGAACGCCAGTCAAAGTCAAGTTTCTAGAAGAATAATATTCCCGACGACTGGAGACAAGTGTCAGAAACATCAGAGAGGGAAAATTCGAATTCTTGAAGTGGAGTAGTGGAGTTTAATGGCACTGGCTAAATTTAACTTCTTCCGGAATTCGAATTTTAGCTATAAAATGAAGATGTTTTTCACTCATTTTCACAACTGGAGAAAGCGAATTTGCTCTGAGAGTGAGACATTGCAGTGAGTTGCTGAGGCCTGAGGGAATTCAAAAGTTGCTAAGTCTGAGTGAGCTTGAAGAAGTTCGAATTTTGCTGAGGAGTGCAAGTTGCTGAAGAGGTACGCCTTGAGGTTGCTTGTGCTGAAAGTTGAAAGAAGTGCGTCCTTGCTGATTAAGGAAGTTGCCAGTTGCTTGTAAAAGGTACGCCATTACTGGAGTATTTGCTGAAATTGAAGTTGCTTAAAGAGGTACGCCATTGCTGAAAACTTGAAAAGTACGGCCTTGCTAGTGTTGAAGTTTGAAATCTGATTTGTTGAGCTTAGTTGAAGTTGCCTGTGGGACGCCTTGTATTGAGTGGAATAGCTGAGAACTTAGAAGCACGAATTTGTTAGCTTGATATTTGTTGATTGCTGATACGAAGTAGTAGAAGTTCAATTTGCTGATTGCTGGTTGAGAAGTGAGGTCATCGGAGTTCACTTAGAAACCCGTTCTAAGTGTCGGAATTCGAATATATTCAAGAGAAGAAGCTGAGGTTTGCAAACACGAGAGTTATTACAGCTTCTAGAAGTTGACTGCAGCCCCTATGCAAGGCCTTATTTTATTTAATCTAATTGCTGATAAATGTTTGTTATGTTGCAGATGGTTGAAGCGAGGACAACCGGAAAGGACAATGGTGCCTCCAGACAGGCTACGATCAAGAAGCTCAGCAAAACATTCATGCCAGAGTCAAAGTTTATTTCAAAGCTGGGCAAGTTGACGGATACTAACCTGGGCGCTGTCAACCTGGAGACCCTCAAGAACAGGCTGTTTGGGATTGGAAGTCATCGGGCTTCGGTCACTTCACACAACATAGTCCGAAGTGGATTATATGCAGCTGCTGGTTTTCCGCCAGCCATTCAGTGTTCGGAGTTGATAATGGAGTGCGCCAACTGTTACGAAAAAGAACACCGGTCGATCACGTCACCAGATGGCCAAGTGCTTGCCAATCTCACTCCGGCAGCCATTGGTGAAGCTTTCGGGATCCCGGTGCACAGGAATATGATTTACAAGTCCAGGGAGCGAGCGGAGCGGATGTATGCTTCAGCTTTTGAACGATGCATGGATACAATTAACACTCACTGGATGAGCACTCCAAAGCCTTCTCGTGCGAAGTTGCCGAAGCAGATCATAGCAGAGGACCTGAAACAGGAATATTGTGATCTTATCATGTTGCTGAGCAGGGTTGGTGGTTGCCCACAGTCCTACATTTTCGAGCCTTGGATGTTTTATTACATCAACCTGGTGCTAGAAGGAAAGGATTATGTCAATTGGGCTGAGATGATCAGCGATAACATACATGAGCAACTCCTGAGCTTGCGAAGGACTAAAACGTTTTACATGAGCTCCTATCTTATTTACATATTGGCACGGATGACGAGGTACAGGGGGATTTCTTACAAGGAACCCATCGGTTGTGGCTCTCACCAATTCAAAATCCATGAGGCGTGTACACAGTTGCACCTGTCGAGCACAACCTATTACAAGCGTGTCAACGATTCATTCACCATGTACATCGCGAGACTGCTTCAGGAGAGGTTGCATCACAGAATCTCTAGAGATGCCCAGGAGCTAATTGAAAGGTATGGGTGCTGGTTTATACAATTTCCGAGATTTTCATACATTAGGCTGCAAGGATTTTCTTCATACCCATATAGGCTGCCTAAGTACCCAACATATAGAATAATAATGCTAGAGGTAGCTAGACAGTTGCTTGCCTTTGACAAAATCCAGAAGAAAAAGAAAGGGAGGGATAGAGTTTCCACCAGGATGGGCAACTCTGATGAAGCGGTGTCCTTCGATACAAAGTGTACTAGGAAGCCGAGTGAGCTTCAATTTTATCATTTCTCATATCATAATAAGCCGACAAAGACTATGACCCGCATCCATAACATCAATTGGTCTCCACGTGAGGAGTTTAAACATAAGGCCACCATCGAGGATTATTGGGCTGATGCAAAATTTTGATGAGATTGAAGTGAGGAAGAGAATGTTCTCTAGGTTGCCGACACTGGACCGTGGAGGGAGGTAGTTCCAGCTCCTGACCGTGTTAATGAGGATATGGATGTTGTTCATCCGCATCTTCATGCAGCCTGTTCTGATAATTCCACTCACTTATGGGGATGTAATGTATTCGAGGTTGTCGACCTTTGATAATTTCTCTCTATCCCAGCTTATGACGCTCACTAGGGCATGGGTTGATAGACGAGTGAGCAGATTGAAGAGTAGGTCAATTGCTTTGACTTACAATATGATGGGAGATCACAGGACACCCACCACCGGCAGGAAGAAGCAGATCACACTCCGGTCCGTGAGTCCAAAGAAAAGAAAGGTTCAGCCAGAGCCTCCACGAAGTCACATGCTATAGCACTGCTGCTGGAGACACGCCTCCAAGCATACAGAGGTGTCTTTATTTGCTGATCGAGGGTCGAATGAATCGCAATCAAGATACGTGATGATATCCGGTACTCCACGAGGGAGTCGATTACGAGTGCCAATGTACCTGTTAGGATTGATCAGCACGATGATGAGGGGACTATTACTGACCCTCAGTTTCAGCAGGAGTTAGAGGCGGCCATGAATGATGGCGATGACGATGATATAGTGTCAGGTGACACTCAGCCACTTGAGGACGATGAGCCTCGCCAGAATGAGGAAGAAGTGGAACAGGTTAGAGAAGTCGAGGCACAGGAGCAGCAGCCCTTTGATATACTATATGAGGTGCCCGATTGGCTTAGAGACAGAATGCGAAGAAGCCCGAGTGAGGATATTGATCCAGCTGTTGAGATGGAAGAGTTTTTGAACCGGATCAGTGCTCCTCCACCGAAGAAGAAGGCAAGAAAGTTTTCGAAGATCTCCACCGATGAGGATGGCTCTCGTACTCTTCACGTTGCTGTCCCACGAGTCGAGTGTGACCGGAATGAAGCAGTTCCTGAAAACTATGTGGTCACCACTCTTGATTTGGGACGCCCTACTGGTGCTCAGATTGTTGAGGAGTGTGATAACTCCTTCCTTGCCCTCAAGGATAGATTGTTCAAGAAAGAAGGAAAATATAAGAAGTTGAAACGAGAACACAAGGCGTTAGTTGGATATGTTCAGTAGTTGTCTCGTTCTCGAGGGCAAGATGTACTGATAGATTCTGGCAGAGCATTCCTAGAGAGCTCCATCACCGGGGTTTAGTAGAGTTGGGAGGATGGCACAGAGGCGCAATGTCGGGTCAGCTGTGGAGTTCGTGATTGAGACAGAGAAATTTATGGAGGACCTTTGCCTTTGCCTTCAACAGCTCTACTATTTTGGCATGGATGGATACTCTGCGGATCATGCTTGGGGCTTATGCCCCATCTATCGAGGTGATCCAGCGTCTTGAGGTGTTGAGGCGTGTGCCATTGCAGTTGCCGATTGATGGAGGTGTCATTCAAGCGAATGACCGATATGATTTCTCTCAGTGGTATTCTTCGGCTATCACAGGGCGTGGCTTCTTCGATGCAGCACAGGCGGATTCAGCCAGGGTTCACAAGGCTATGGCCAATATCATAGATGGAGTTCAGAACACCTTCGAGGCCATCTTTGCTAGGCGGCTGAATCCAGAGGAGATAAGTTTTGATAATTTGAGGGGTTTGCTGGTTCCCTTCTTCGCAGATGTTAAGACCTTGGTGTGATGATTCTTTGAAAATGCCGCCATCTCCACTTTGATCCGTAACACGAGGACTCCATTAGCCGCTTGGAGAAAATCTTGTACTCTAGGCACGAAAGCATTCACCACTGCGGTTAGAGTTTCAGTTGATTGTGTTCATATATTTCAGCTCATGAGGTTGAGCCATTTAGCAGATTTGTTGAGTTGGCAGTCAGAGAGAAGGCCAATGGGAACACACTACTGGACGAGGATCTTCTAGAAGACTGAATATGGAGCATTTATTGCATTTGCTATTTTTGGGAGTGAGTGGGAATCTTTGATTCATTTAATGTACCATTCCCTATTCTGGCAGTTTTTAGGGTTAGGGCTGAGGTGGCACGATTCTGGCCACTCTATTGATTGTAACCCTAGCCGTCCTTTGGGACTTGGCTAGCTATAAAAGGGGGAGTCCCCCTCATTTGCAACATAGTTAGACAGTTAGAAAGTTAGAATCAGAGTAGACATTGAGAGAGCTTTAGAGTAGTATTGTAGAGCATTTTGCATAATTTGGAGAAGAGAGAAAGTTTTCCCTTTGAAAACTTTTGAAGAGATTGTTGTGTAACACATTTTATGATAATAGATCTTTTCATTGATGATGGAATTCGTCTTGTCATGAAATGCTAGCAAGGTTTCTTCTTCCTTTCGTATCCAAGTAGATTAGATTCATGCAAGTAGCTTACTTCAGTGTGTGGTGTTTCATTGAGATAGCTTCGCTTTATTCCATACCACTAGCGGCTTGTTGATGATAAGTCTGCCTTGCGTGGTCGACTGGACATTATCTTGTGCTTAACTTCGGTTGTGGTTTATATACTTATATGCGTTGTTCTGATGGTGTACGTATGTTAAACTATAACTTGAATACCTTTTGCTATCCCCTTTGAAGATTGCACCGATTTTGCTGAGGCTGTCCGACGGAGGCTAGGTGAAATCCGGTTGAAGTCTATCGAAACGAAGCCCCATATACCCTGCATTTAGAATAGAGTACAAATTTCTTAGGCCCTTACCCCCCTTTACTTTCCGTACTTTCTTATTAGTCTTAGGAAAAGAACCACATTGCCAAATCATACACGTAAGAATTCCCCTTCAAAATCATATATTAGCTGCTGACTGCAAGAAATCTGGACAATTGTGTAAGTCCCCTCGTACGAACACAGCAATACACATCAACCAAACTGGGTCTATTCGCACTAAAGGAACCTTGGAGTTGAACATGCGAACTTTCTCGCAATCTTAGCGCATGGAATACTTTGATCAAGAGAGAACGGAGTAGCCCAAACTATTTTGTTCTGCCTTTTGGTATGGTCACAAAAACCGCATCAACAGGACCCTTGGATAGTAAGTTACTCAAAGTAGGGATTTGGATTGATGTAACGTTGAATGCTCTTATGTTTTGGATTTTCAGTTTAAAATAAAATAAAAAAGGGGATGAGGGTAAAGGAACTAGATTTATGCAGAACTAATCCTATGAACTTCGGAGACAAATGCTGGATAATGGAATTTAAACCAATCTTTGCTTCGCCAAGCACGGCACTACAACTAGACAAAGACGGTGCAATCTTCAAGGGTTTACGAAAGATATCCTATTACACTATATCACCATCAATTCGACCAATGCATATAGATAATAGATCTCAAATTAAGCAATTTTAATGTTCAGACTAACCTTACACATCAAATTGAAAATCATCCAATTGAAAAAGGTATGAACTAATTCCACTATTTCCAACACTATCAATCTTTCACTCATCTAAAATACTTGAAAACAAATTTACTCTATTTTGAAGAAATCAATGAAACCATGCGGGCTCATAGAAATAACAAATGCTCAACTCTGAATCCACTTATTATTTAAACAGCAATATTGCAACAATCTCATCAGTCTCTCTCTGAATAAATGAAATGAATGGGGTTTATATAGGCACCCCAATTACAAAGCAATGGCCAAGATTAAATTTGAAATCAACGGCCAAGATCAAATTTGATAAACCCTAACCCTAAAAGCATAACAAACTCAAAGACACATGGCACAAGCAGAACACGCCATTTGGAGCATGGAAAATGGTGACACCTTGCACTTCATTCGAGCAAGTGGGAATCCAGAATGCAATTCCCTTTGGATCGCTCCCTAGCTGCAAATGCAAGAAATTTGGCTAACACAGAATCAAGTTCCTCCATTGAGATATTCGGCACAGAATCCAGTTGCATTCCAATCACGTCCAAGGTCTCCAGGCACTGAGTGAAAGTTCCTTCCCATCTAGCCTCCTGCTTCTGAAAGTTCTCCATGAAGGTCAAAAGGGAAGACATATCATCAAGCTGATTCTCTGTAATAATCTGCACTTCCTTGAAGTAAATGCTCATCACACTTTTCTTCAATCCTTCTAAGTCTAAGCCATTCGTATCATGATGTTCTTGTCCTGTTAATCCTTCAAGAGAAGTGAGGATTTTGAACTGAATTTTCTCAATCGTGCTCCGTATAGCAGCACATTCTTCCTTTATTCCATCATATGTCTTCTTTTTGGCCAATAAGGAATAATACCACCTGCTGAAATCATACGAGGCTCCTTTTTCGACAACACCTTCCTGGATCAAAATTTGCAAGGAAACTTCCTTTAGAACCCTCAAACGAGGTATCACTTTGTCCTGTACGTACTGGAAATCTTCCCAATGGTCTTCAACTTGACTCACTTCAGTTATCAGCAAGGCAGATCTGTCATAAGTTTGGGCGCACTTCTCTAAGAATTGCTCCATCTGTTTTGAAATATTGGTCACCCAACTCTTGGTAGCTTGACTCGTGACCCTCATAGCCTCAAGAACATCAACAGATTCCGGAGTAAGAGATGCTGGTGGAATAAAGGCTGCATTTTCTTGGCGCAAAGGGGCTGTTAGCTGCTGAATAAACTCAATCAGCCTTAGATTTTCTAACTCCAACCTTTCTTTCTTCTCTTCCGTTTTATCGAACTTCTCCTTGATGGCTTTAGAAGTGTCTGCCAACTCATGGAAATCCTGATCTATTGTAGTTGGCCCAATGTCTAACGTTGTAACTTCGTAATCCATAGGAGTAATCTGATCTCTTGACTTATCAATCTTCGGGACTGCCACCTGTAAGATCCTGGATCCTGTATCATTCCTGGTGATCTGAGAATACTTTTTAGGCTTTTTCGGCATTTTAGCCTTGCCAATTCTTTCTAGGAAGTCCTGTATGCCCTCAACTGGTTGAACTTCATCCAGTGGTCTGGACTTCTTCTTCAAACTTTCAGTTAGCCAATCCGGGATTGTGGATAATTCCATCCCATCTTCTAACTGAACATCATCATTAATTTCTTTAAGAGCAGAAATTACCTCATCCCCTAGTTCTTCATTGTCCTCAAGGATCTCAGTATCTCCTGCACCTTCAATCATCAAAGTATCATCTCCTTCTAAACACTCCGTGGAGGCTTGATTTTGGAGAGAATCCACCTGTTCTAACTCTTGAAACTGAATTTCTTGCTCATAGCTCGGCTCGATATCAACAATGGATACATTTTCAATTACTCCAACTGACAAAGTCCTTGAAGATGAGGGATTTTCAGTCACCTTCTGCTTCTTACTTTCCAATTCCTCATTAGCTGATTCCCTTTCCTCTATGTGAAGGTTTCCACTTACTACCTTCCTCTTGCTGGGATACGAAAGTTCATCAAGACTTTCGCCAATTGCTGCACCCTGACTATCCTTATTGCTTAATGTGGCGTAAGTAAGAGAAATTCCATCCTTCCTCAACTTGCTGATCTGACCATCGACCCATTCCCTTGAGTAAGCAAAAATGTCCTTCATCAATGTGTTTAAATCGGTCAACTCAGGTTGTGTCCAGTTAGGCAATAAAATAGGCTTATCTTTTTCTTGTTCAAATTGAGGATGAATGTAGTCCCCGTTGTCCTTCACTTGTTCAGGTATAGGGAACAAGTCACATCTTTTTATAAGCTCAACTGGAATTCTGGACCAAATCTTCTTCCTGACTCCATACTCATCCATCAGGTTAGACCAGTAATCTTCGATCTGCATAACATGAAGGGATTTCTTCCCGTGCATTCTCAGGTAAGGATCATAATCGGACCTTGGATTATAGGTGCTGAATTTGTAAAATTGCAACTCTACCCCTGCTGTTTTGGCTGATTGTAATGAAGGACAGACTTCTAGCATTTTTCCAATTGCAACCGGAAAATCCACTCCTTGTTTGTTCTTCTTCGCCTAAAGGGAGTCTACACATGCTAGTTGCCTTGCAACTTCAAGCATAACAATTTTGTCTGTTGGGTATCGAGGAAGCCTGTACAGAGCATCCGAGAATCCATGAATTCTTATATAAGTAAATGTCGGAAACTGGATAAACCAAGACCCGAACTTGTCAAGCATTACCATAGCTTCTTTAGATAGCCTCCTCTGCACTGTTCCTCGAAGAACTCGCGTGATATACATAAGGAAGGCGTCATTTGTTATCTTGAAATTGTCCCTTGTAATGTAGCTGGAGCTGCGGGTAACAATCATATGATTTGAGTTGATCTTTCCGAAGTCCCACTTCGCCTTTACAAATCAGTCCTCTGTACTTAGTGAACCGTGCCAAAATGTAAACCACATAAGAACTCATGTAGAAGGTTTTAGTTTTTTCAAGGTTTCTCAACTGGAAATCGATGTTATCACTTATTAACTTAGCCCAATTTATAGCCTCCATTCCCAATACGATTTCCTCCACGTATGAAAACATCCATACTTCAAAGAAGGCTCCTTGAGAAGTTCCTATAACTCTGTTCAGCATATGAATCATATCACTATATTCTATCTTAAAATCTGCGCAAATTAGTCTCTTTGGCAACTTGGAGCGATGTCTTTTGGGTTCTTTAATCCAGTTGGAATTGATGATGTCCATACAGGATTCCTTGGCTTGATCGAACATGGCCTGTGATTCTTGCTGAGTCCCGTTCAACATTTTCCGGCGATGGGGAATACCAAATACTTCCCTGACTGAATCCTCTGTGAAATAGGCCAAGGTGATTCCATTGGGCGTTTTAATTGATCTTGTTTGAGGATTGTACCTTCTGGCGCACTCAACCATTAACTCACTGCACTGAACTGCAGGCGGAAATCCTGCTGCTTGATGAAGTCCAGACTTAACAATATTTGAGGCGATAGGTGTAGGCATTTCGTTTTCTGTGCCAAACATCCTTCTCTTGTATTGAATTGCATTAAATTGTTCAAAGTTTGTATCTGTCACTTTCTTCCACTTTGAGGATAACTGGGATTCCGGATAAAATTCCTTCAGGACTTCCTTGACTTGAGATTTCCTGACTCCAACTCCCACGTTCTTTGGAGAAGACATTGCGCCTGTAAGAAACTCGAAGTTAGAGAATTTTTAAATAAATTTGCAAAAAGGCGATTTCTTGGCTGGAGGAAAGTTAAAAAATAATTAAAAATCCCGAACTTGATTAAAGGCTGCATAAAGAATAAATTCTTAAGTGAAATTGATCCGCCTTCATTATTTTCAAAAAGCATTCATGGAATTTTAAATAATCTTTTGGATTTTTAAAGGTTTATACTGAAATTTTCTCCAATCTTTAATGAAAAACCCAATTCCCTTCTCAAAATCGCCACAGATAACCTGCAGTTGTTTGAAGAAAATCCGGAAAGGAAGAGAAAAAATCCAATTCAATGTTCTGGAACTCAAGAAAAATCCACTTGCAGCTGAAAAAGACGTCTTTTCTTGGGAGAGCTTTGCCTATGAAGAAAGTTCGACTTTTGCAAATAATGAAAAATGAGCTCACAAGTTATCTTTTATAATAAAAACCTTCTCAAATTGATTTAGGTCGACTTCTTCTTCTCATTAGTTGTATTTTGCTTTAAAACGAAAAAGCAATCTTATCCTGATCTTTGACTTTTCAAACAAGGCGTCCCTTTTGGCTTGATAATTAAGTTTTAAAATAAAACTTAAGTTTTCTTTTTATCTTTTCTGCCTTTAGCAAAATTCGACCTTCAACTAGACTTCTTGACTTTTCAACTTGAATTTTGACTTCTCAAAGTGACTTTGCCTTAGAAAAATTTCGATTCCTCCTTGAGAAAATTCGACTTCCAACTGGATTTTTCACTTCCCAACTGGAATTGCACTTTGACTCAATTTCCTAAAGTCTAGTTCAATAATTTTTTATGCCTTAGTCGATTTTCACTTTGTCCAACTGGAATTTCGAACTTTCCAACTGGATTTTCTTGAGGAATGCGAATTTTCCCAAATGGATGAATTTTACTTGGATTTTCCCTTTAATCAATGGATTTTCCAACTGGATTTTTCAAGTTTCAACTGGATTTTCTCATGGGCGTACCTCTTCCAGACTTAGGCGAATTTCACCATGATCTACTTGCTTTTTACTTGATTTTTCAGTGATTTTCTCATGAAGGCACGATTTTGTCCAGTTGATTTTTTGACTTTGCATGCACCTTTTCTCTGCTTTTCTCATCTTGCATGCGCCTTTTTTCACCTTGCATGCGCTTTTTCTCTGCTTTTCTCATGATTTTTCGATCTTTGCTTGATTTTTGCTCGCTTTTAGTTCCAAAAATGGAAACTTTTGACTCAAATGCCAGTGACACCTAGCACTTTCTAAAAATAGAAACTTACTAAAAATAGAAAAAGCAAAAAAGCAACTTTCTAAAAATAGTAAATTCCAGATTGGGCCAGAAATGCCAAAAATGAAAAAAGCAAAAAAGCAAAAAAGCAGAATCCCTAAAAAATAGGAAGTGTCAGAATTGAGCGAAAGCACAGGCGATCCTCGTCTGCAGGGCCTTCTAAGCACTCCCATGACGTTTACGTTCAGTTTCGGGCTCAAACTCCCAACTTGGCTCGGATGATGACTCCAGACCTTGACATGAAATTCCCAGACATCAGAGACTATGAAATTGCTACTCAATGCTAAACCCTAAGAGCAAACCAGTGAGGGTCCCCGTTTGCAATGGGGCGATGTGTGAAAAAGGTCACAACAGGGCGCATACAAAGTGTTGAGCTTTTAATTTCAGCATTAATATTCCTTCTAACCTCTTCTCCTCTCCAGGCGCAAATGATAGGTTGAGCTCTCACTTTTAAATGTGGCGCATATGCAAGGTTGCTCTTTTAATTTGCAAATCTTAGACGTCTTTTTTCTCTACAAAGCTGGGCGCAAAAGAGAGGTTGTTCTTCCACTTTTCCACGCCTTAGTCAAAGTTTGAACTTCAAGGGCGCATACCATAGGTCCTCCTTTCAACTAACACCCTGGGCGCATATAGTACTTTGAACCTTCAATTCGTTGACACTTAGAGAATTTCGACTCTTCAATGCTCAAGGGCGCAAATGGAGATATGTGCTTTTAGGCGCAAATGCGAGAGGGAGCTGCCTTAGTCAAAAATTCTCTCTTTCATGCTTTTGAGTGGGCGCATTCAATAGGGGCTTCTCTAAATCAAGGCGCATATCATACAGCAAATTTCTTTACCTTGGGCGCATATAAGCCATTGAGCTTTAAATTCTTGCCCTAGTCAAATTTTGAAGTCATCCTTTCCAAGGGCACATTTAGGCCTTTGTATTTTCATTTTCTACGCCTTATGCGTTTTTGGAGTGCTCTCCATGTTGGGCGCAAATCCATGTGTGAAGTTCCAATTTGACCACTTGATGAAATTTCACCCTGGGCGCATATAAGGTAGTCTCCTTCAAGTTTCCACACTTAGAATTTTTTTAACTCCTCCATCTTCTCTTCAAGGCGCAAACAAGGGTGCTTACTTCTAATTTCGCTTTTTGCCTTAATCAAATTTATTAACTTACCTTCATGACCTTGAGCGCAAACAAGAGGGTGGATTTTCACTTGAGGGCGCATTCGGATGTGTGTGGTTTTAATTCCTACGCCTTAGAAACTTTCATGCCATCATCTCTCAGCTTGGGCGCATATGGAGGGGTCTCCTTCCAATTT
>VDFB02061578.1:0-19569 GCA_007258455.2 Sequoia sempervirens
AAGCTCACACTTCACTTTGCATTTTTTCATACTCTAACACACTGAAGTTTGCATCATTTTCATCTCACAGTTCTACCTTCACATCCTTCAACAACTAAAATCATACTTATACCATCTTCACCTTGAAACCTTCTCCAAGGTTAGCTATGAACCTTAAACATTCAAATTCAAATTAGGTTGATGTTAACAAACTTTCATGGTAGATAAAAGTGTATACATAGAAAAAATACAAACTTAATTAGGACCCAAATCAACATCACTCAACCATATGCTTCCTTAAAAAATATTTATGCATTGCAGGTAGTTTAAATACTAGGTTAGTTGTTACCCATGCAAACAACATTAAAATTTTTAGTACATGCTTCCTCAAACCCAAGGACACCTTGCAAACCAAATGTTCCACAATTGAACGTGATCTAGAATATTCCAAAAACACCCTAAAATCTATCAATTTCCTTCACAACAAATTTCACTTGAAGAATGTATACACCTAGTACACTCAAACAACTCTACCATACATTTTTTCTTAGAAAAAAATCTTCCATATCACAAAACCTAAAACCCTCTTGATCAAGGTGAAATACCAACACCATCAAAAGAACTTCAAAATCATAATACCCAAAACAAAAATGTGGAGGAACATGGAGCAAATATATTTCTCCTAGACACCTCTGTAGTGCAAAGTCACACACTAGTTTACATAACTTATTTTGTACAATGATCAAACACACCAGCTCTTAAATATAACACCTCTAAACACCTCTTACCAACATATCGAAATCACATAGGCATAACTTCAACCTAGAATAAATGCGTAGAAAAACCAAAAAAAAACTCTATCACCCAAAACACTACTACAACACACTACTTCCTCTTTTTATCAAATTTTATCAAAAGAACTAGGAAACTAAGAACCAAAGACACACCCTCAAATATTTAGTACTTCCTCATCCATAGATGGAAGCTTATCAAAGTAATACTAGAGGATGATACCAATTTCTTTACTAATGACTAGCCTTATTTGGATTTTTAATCCTTTGATGTAATATTTTTTAGGTCCTTTGAGACATTTTCATGCATTGTCCTAGTAGGTCCCCTTTCTTAAAAAATATTATTTGCATGTGGAAATTCTCAATCACTTAAGTGATCATCCATCACTATAGTTCCTTTTATTGTCTTCAACTAATTACAATGACGAGCAACGAGTCCCTATTTCCCTTCATATTGTCTATCACTAAATATTCCTTAAATAATTAGAAATCCCTATAGCACTTGAAAAATTTCATGTTAGTGCTTGTAGGGGCCATTTTGGAGGAAGATTGTTAGTTCAAAAATTGATCCATACCTTAAAAATAAAAGTATTTCATACCTGGGCATGAGGGGTCAGTTGCTTCATGAGCTCCAATGGCATAAGATGAAACTTAAATGATTGGAAACTAGTAGTAAGGAGTTAACAATTAGTTAGAGATTTGGAAAGGATGAAATCTTGAGGGTTATTTTAAGAAGGGTCCCAAGTAACATAAAACCCTAAAATAGTGATTGTAAACAAATCCCTAAGTCCAACAAGATGGATTTAACCAAAATTTTGAAAGATGAGAAATTAAACAAAAATAATATTTAGGGGTTCCATCATGACATATGGCTCAGAAAAATTTAGGTCTCACTCCATGATAGGTGGGGGCACATATTTTGTACCAATAGCCTCATCAAAGACTAATGTAGGCACTATCTTTGCAACCACCTACCGATAGAGATCATGTAAATCTCTCACAACCCTTACAAGATAAAAATAATAAATATAATAAATACACATCATGATATAGAGTGATCCCACAATACTAGTTTACAATTTTTTTCCAAGGGTATGTTCATGATCATAATAGAAAAAACATGCCCTTAAGTAGCGTAAAATTTAGAAAAATCAGAGTTAGGAAGCTTGACATAAAAAATTGAATAAGTTATCTATATTATTTCAAAAATGCAAAAGAATAGAATCTGTAGCAAATTTAATATACTTTCTAAACTACTAGGCTTTTTTAAAAAAAGAAAAAATCTATTTGAATTGCATTTAGGAAATCTCTGGTGGTACTTACTTATATTCAAGGAAAAAATAAGTAGGTGTCTATCGACCATCTAACCACAATAAAATGATAATATTTTTTTAATAATAATATTTTGGAATATAAGTAAGAGGACTTATATGTCTCCCAATTTGGTCACATATTTTTTTGTAATTTTTAATTGGTAATGTCAAGTGCTTGGATTTTTTATTTACCAGCTTTTGAGCAATATAAAAACTTCATTATGTCTAACCATGTTAACTTTATCGAAAACTTCCCTTGAAATTCGATGCACTTTGAAACCTATACTATACAAGCATAGGATTTGAAGTTTATGTTTAGTTCAAAATGTGATATTGTTTAAAAGCTATATATTTTTTTCAATTAGCCTATCAATCAAGACTTTAGTCGTAATTCAAATAGAAAATGAATAATAATAATTTATTAAATTCAAAGTAAAGCATAATTTATATTGGTGGAAATTTTAGAATCTCCTATAAAAACCCTTTTCCTTTCATAAATTTTTGGTTAGAAAAATTTTTGTTAGCCACATACCCTACACATACCCATAATATTGCCACTTTTTGGCTCATCATGATCCTGCGCATACCCCTAAACTGGACATTAAACTATTTTTTAAACTAAGTTTTCATTTTTGGGCACTTGTACCTGCTTAACCATGAAGAATTTGAAGATGATGGAAACTAGTGATTTATGAAATTTTTTCCATAGATTCTAAATATATATTTTTAATTTTTTTTTAATCAAATTGCATTTTTTTCCATGTCCTTTGAAAACTAGTTTTTAACAATAAAAACTATTTTTAAAGAGTAACATGTACTAGCTAACACCTAATTTTTTTTCTATAAAGGATAAAATCTATTTTTTTGGAATTTAGATTCATAACCATGATATCTAGTGCATGCAATTGGTTTCATGGTGTTTTATTGAATATTTTTTCCAAAATTAAGTTTTGAAGTTAGACCAGTTACAATTCAAACATAGGTTTACTTGGTAACACAATTTTTTTTGTATATAGGGAAATTCATTTTTTTTAATTGGATCAAGGAAATCAATATCTAGAACATATATATTTTTTAGAACTTTTTTGATAATCTACTATTTTTTCACATATGCATAGTAGAGAGCTTGATTTTCGGTGAAAAAACTACATTCACAAAAAATAAAAAATAAATAAATAATCAAATTAAATATATTTAAAATTATAATTTTTCAGAAGCTTATAATAAAGACTACATAGAAAAAATAAAATTTAAATGAATTCTTTTGATCCCCAAAAAGGTAAACCAAAAGTGATTTTTTATCAACATTTTGATAGACCTGTAAAGGAGACTCCATTATAGGTATGGTTTAAAAGTAGTAGGGTTAAATATAAGGGATTTGATCTAAGGTGGTTTGATCAAACCATCTTCAATTGAAATATTTTAAATGGAACATTTCAAGGATTAAATCATTATATTTTATAAAACTATGTGATTTTAGTAAAAATTAGGATGTCTAAAAAACTACAAACTACTATTGTGAGATCACCCTATCTAGATATAAAATTAAAAAAATAATCATGGACATAAGCATGAGAATAATAGTAAATAAAATTTCATCACCTATATCTCAAGTTGATTGTGTGAAGATAGCCTCATCCTATGTAGGAGGCATGGAGGATGTGCTAGCCCCTCCAGGACTGTAGGTGCTAGTACGTGTGGTAGTTGTTGACTACATGATCTAGTCACACAAGTGGGAGATGGATCTCTCCACTCCTGGCTAACTGGATCCTCATCCATTATATCATCACCCTCACTCATTAACTGCTACTCCTCGTCCTCTTACTCATCCTTCTTGTACCCATCATAATCCAGGTCTATACCCTCATCATAGTCCTCATCTATCTCATCTATGAATAGGTTTTCAGCCCTAAGTCTTGTCTCATCATCTCTCTCCTCCTCCTCATCTGGGCTCAAATCTTGAAATGGTCTTGCAAAGCCTATAGGCTCATCCATTAGGAATATAGGAGTTTTTTGTGCTAGTAACCACCACTCCTTGTACTCATTTATGGTAATGAATTCATCGACATTGGATATCAGAGGCATATCATGATCATCGTAATCTAAGTCACCATAGAAAAAATCATAAGTGGTGAATCATATCCTATCACAAGGGCTTTGAGCACTCCACACTGATTTCTTGTAGAAGGATTGTCCTGCTTGTGGTACCTGTATTTTCCTGAACTATTGCATGACACAATCATTGTAGAATAATGTTACTATGTATTCATGTATACCTAGTAGAAATATTTCCATCTACATCCTCCTCAACTATCAAGTCTCATCTAGCCATTATGGCATCAGCTGGTATGGTCTCCATAAGATCTTTTCTCAATCTAATCGGTTGAATCTAACCCTCGAAAAGTGTAAATCCCCATACTACCATGATCACCTTAGTGGATAACTTAGAAATTCACAAGGATATATCTAAGGGTTGATAACAACAAAAACCATGTCAGCCTAGTGCATGTGATATGCTCCAGGCACCACATACATGCAATTGTGCACAATGCACCATATTTTTTACCTCATGGTATGTAAAATTCCCAAAATTATAATACAAGAGTGCAAGAATGTTGCAGCCCCGGGCATATATGGTCCTCTGTTATGCCATCTATCATATCATGTGGACTAGTCCTCCATCTAGATGTTCTCCTTTGCCATTAGGGATGAGTACTATCTCCACTGTGAAAACCATGATCTGTATCAAAAGGGATGGTCATAAGTAGAGTAGCCATGATAACTCAATGTGCATCCCCATGATCTCATTCCAAATTGGACCTCCAAGGTAGAATTGTATATTGTATTTCATCTCATGAAATGATTGTTCCCCTACAAAATGAACTCTCTCACCTTGAATTTAAATTCATAGAATGTGATGGACATCCTCTAGGGTGATAGTCATCTTGCATGTAGGGAGATGAAACATATAGGTGTTTGAATACCACCTCTTAGCTAGTGCCATAAAATAAGCATCATAGTATCTCACAGGAGGCATGAGGTATGCCCAATATAATACATTTCTCTATAATATCTATGTTTTCTCCTTTGATAATGTCGATACTAGCTCTCATAGGTGACAAAACTATCTCCCACTAAGAAACTCTCATGACCAAGGTGGAATCTAACATAAAAGAAAAAATATGTCCAATAAACATTGTAAAAAATTAATTATACACTTCAACAATTAAAAAAGTGTACTAAATTTGTTCTAGTGTATTGTCTAAGGATCCTAGACACTTTAGTTCCCTTTTGGGACACTTCGCGAAGTAACAGGACACTTTGTGAAAAAGTGGGAAACTTTGCAACAAAAGGGGACACTTCACAAAAAAAGGGATGCTTTGTGAAATTTTCTTCTAGGGTCCTAAATCAACCTAGAAATACATAAAAATGTAAAATAAATGCAGATTTATGAAGCTAAGGTACAAAAAATTCAACTCACTTGATGTTCGAGCTAACCTCGGGCTACCTCCTCCTATAGGACCTCAAGTATTAGAGGCACATAGTCTCATCAGCTTGAAATTCTCACTCACTCCTTAACAAATTCAAGCTAAAATAAGGTAAAAGATAAAATTAGTTCAAGTTACTTCCCTTTTTTCTCTTATATATGTTAAAATTAGGTTTTTTACTATATTAGGGTTAAAAGTTCCTTTCATTCAAACTAACATACCAAAGGCTAGAGAGCTCTATTTTTCAGTGTTGTTTGTTACATTGTAATCATGATTCCACTCCATTCTCAAAAAAATTCTATCATTATGTGGTATGGTACTTGGAAATACCCTATGATACAACTTATCCAATTCAATGTGGCTAGATTGCTACCTTGATTCCACCTCCATAAAACAAGTAGAATCGAAGGGGGGAATACATCTTCCCTCAAATTTTATTTCTACGAGAAGTTAGATAAGAGGATTTTTGAATGACTAACAAGTTAGTGTTGTAGGATATAGTTCCTAACATTGTGGTTGTGTAGATAGCTACAGGGGAGGCTTCATTCTCCTCTATTATGAAAGAATCCATATGAGTACCCTTTTATGAATCTTCTTGTTTTTATTCCTTTAGCTTGCATATGCAACATGTAGAGTCATATGGGAACAAAGATGGGAGCTAAATGTGGCAACAAAAATTTTACTCCCTTCTTAGAGATAATGCAATTTATTTTCCTAATAAATGGGCCTATTTTGGTACCCTTACATTAAAAATCCTTTAAATAATCATTAATAGGTCCGTTAGACCCTTTATTTCAAATATTGAGCATTATTTCAACTAAAAACCAAATAAAATCATAAAAAATATTAAAAAATTTAACAACCCATCCAAAAAAACTAAGGTGGCACTCACATGCTACCTTGGGTGTAAGAGTCCCCCTAGGTGGGAGACATATGCTAGAAGTGGGCATGGCTTAAGCAGGTCCCAGTTTGGCCTTGCATGGTTTTATAATACAGTTGTTTTATTCAATTTTTCTTATTTATTATTTTCATCTTTTGGGGTTGAAATAATGGGTGATATCAGATGTTTCCCATATATAAAGCGGCAGCTTTAAGTCACTAACTAATCTAGAAGAGAAATTTCAAGATCTAAGGATTCATAAGCATTCAAGCATTCTTTTGTGCAAGATCATTCAAGAGAAAGTAGCAAGCAAACTTGAAGTTTTGGAGCAACATTAAAAGTGTTTTTGTAGGTCTTCAAGCTAACTTTCATTTGAGATCTAGTATTGTGAAGGATCAATTATGGTTTCCTATGGTGAATCATCATGGATTCTAGGTTGGAGAGATGCAATTAGCCATCAATCCAAACCTAATTACTTGTTTCCTAATTGATTCCATCCTCCATTATCATTCTATATTCAGCCTAAGGTAGGTATATATTATTAGGGCTCATTTGAGTGATTAGGGATCTCTCAAGGTGAGTCATTCATCTTCATATTTTAATTCATGCATCTCATTCTAGCACAATATAATAGGGTTGTTGCGACAGAAATTTTACTATTAATTAGATACTGCTAAGGTTGGTTTTATCAATTTCTATTAATACACATTGTTCTTCTGGATCAGCCCAAACATATCAAGGTTTAATTGTTATTGAACTAGGGTTTCAAGCCGAGGAAAACTCCTCACCAGAAAATAAACTCTGTAATCTTTTTGGCAGGTCCCTATTACTTTAATAGGTTCAAATCCAAGGAATCTAGAGTTTGAATTCCGAGAAGGGTGAACTTTGGGTTGGTAAAACAGGGATGGAACACATGGGTTACACTTGGAGGGCCGAAAGTTGGGTCAAATTACACACTATCCTTAAACTTGTTCTAGTCCAAAAACCATAGACTATGACTAATATGACAAAAGTGGCATATGAGTCCCATTGTTCCCTAGAAGCAACATTTTAGAGTTGATTTCAAGATCCTTCAAATTTCTAGGTGCACACCTCTAGTCTCTCAACTTTTGTTCAGATTTACATGTATTTTTAGGTAATTTACTAAAGTTTTGCATTACTGGATTTTTCTGTGCTTATTAGTTCTCTGGTACAGCATATGCTACAGGCCTAGCATGGTGGGTAAGAACCTACTCTTCATTCATTATTCATACCTAAGTTAGCCGCCCAGCAGTTCTCTTTCCCTTCATTTCCATTACCGGATTGAGATCTCGGGAGGTTTCTTCCAGGTGAAACTTTTAATTGAAATAGGAGGGAACCATAAATCTTTAAAGGATAGCTGCATCTCTAGTTTGTTTCACATCAGGTCATCCATATCCCAATATTTTTTTCATCATATTTTAAAAGGGCGAAACAACTAGCGAAAGGGATAATGTGAAAAGTTTTACTGGAACCAAAAGAGTTACCTAACCCACCCTTTGTTGGAATAAGACAAAATTGGGTTTAGAGATGTGACGTGGGAATGAAGCTTATGAGCTTATCACAATATAGAAATGATTTGCAATAAATGCAAAGCATGTAATAGTGAGCATACTATGATTCTAGAACTATCACATGGCAAGGATTAGAGAAATTAATTTTTAAGGGATTTATCCAATCACAATATTGTGGAAATATATCATATTAACTAAGTCTCTTTAAACCATGAAACACATTGGGAAGATGACCAAGTGTTTGATTAAATGCATAATAGTTCATATTTGTATTCTTACCTTTCTTTTTTTCTTTGATGGGAGGCAAGTAAATCAAACCTTGGTGGATAAAGTGTTTCATTCTTTGTTTAATTTCTATTTTAGTGTGCGAAAAATGGAAATTCTCTAAATTTATATGGCTTTCATATCTTTCTTGATTGAGGCTTGTTTGAGGGAGGAGAACCTAAGGCGATCCCACCATCCTTGCAAGGGATTGTTTTATCATTATGAAGGAGGACACTTTTTTTGGAAGATGCAGGGGGAGGAGGATCTTGATATCCTAGTCCTTTAGTATCTTCAATTGGGATTTGTTCTAGTAATTTGTGGACTTCATGCTCATCATTGGTTATGTCACATATTTTTTTTCTTAAGATCTTATAGCCTTGAACATAACTCTCTTCTAAGTTAATGGTCGGGTATTAGTAACTGTATTGGTATAAGATGAAGGATATCATTAGTGCTCTTGTTAACAAGTTCATTAATAATTAATGGTTGAGGCTTGCATTTTGGTCCAAATTTAGGATGTAAAAGGTTGAACATATCAAGTGATGGGATTATAGGTGGCATTGGTTGCATGGATGGGTAAAAGGATGCTTTATTCTCAAGGTTTTCAAGACAATTATGTATGAAATTATGCATGTTAACCTCATCTTCTCCTATGATGTCAATCTCATGAGGAAATTCATTAGGAATTGACTAAGCATGATTAGGTTCTAGTGCATTAGAACCATTACAAAACACACAACTTCATAAATAAATTGAAGACATTAATGACTTCCATATGTTTCCCATACACATATCCATGATGCAAGAATGAATTTAAATGTCAAGAGATAATAAATTTTCAGATTTTAACAAGATCATTTATCAATTATCCTATTTTAAAAACATGAAAATGATGTCTTGTAAGTTCCATTTTTATTTTTAAATGCACATGAATTTGACTAATTAGTCTTAATGTAAATAATTTTAGAAAACAGGTATTCGAGAAACTAAAACAAGGATTTGAACAGAGAAACATAGAATGCAAATAGATGGTTTTAAATTCCCATAAATTAAAAAAAATATAATCAGGGACTCATTTTCCCATGGACGAATGGGTCTTTTTTCATGGTTTTGAAAAATCAAATTACAAATTTCTAAGTTAATACTTTATGTTTTTCAGATTCTAGTTTTAAACAAGCATTTACATTTTTTGATTTCTAGAAAACTATATCTAAATGCAAGTGTAAAATGATTCTAAATGACAAGAAAAAACACCTAATTTTATACTCAATTTTGATTTACTTTTTTTATTTAAGTGACTAATCATGCAATGTTATGAAAATACTCAACAAAATTGATGAAATTTTTGAATTTTTCAAATTTTAAAGAATGAAAAAATGCAAACCTAAAACCCTAAATGAGATGCAAATCAATGCAAGTTAAGAACCCTAAATAAGATGTAAATCAATGCAATTCAATGCAAAGTAATGCAAATCCTAGATCTAGGGTTTGAATGGACTCCAATTTTTAGAATTTTGATGTACAAAATCAGGTTCACCAAAATGAAACATAGAAAAATAGTTTTTTGTCAAATATGGAATGGGGGTAAGATAGACCTATCTTCCTATTTTCATTAGTAAATGAGATCTACACAAAGAATTGACTTACAACCCTTAGGCGAGTCTTGACTCAATGATAGAATCTACTTTTTTTTGTGTTTCAGGACAAGGGTTTCATCTCGAACAACACTTTTGGAAGAAAACTAAAAACTATAAAAACTACCTAATTATGCTAATTCAAACTTGAAACAACAATATAAAGATCATTATTGATAGAAATAGAAAACATATTGTAAATATGAGAAAGTTAGAATGATGTTTAACAATCACCAAAAGGTAGTTTTGGAAGCTTCTAAGACTCATTCACCCATGGGTGAATAGGTCTTTTGTCAAATTTTTTGGAAAACTTTCAAGAGACTCTGGTGTCACTTTGTAGCTTTTGTTTGATATGAGCTTCAGTGTCAAAATGTTAGAAATCATATCCATAGTTAATTTTTCATGATCTTAAGATAACTTTTACAACTTTTCTAATCCTTCTCGCCAAAAGATCTTCAATCGTTCTTCAACCTAAAACTTGCAACACAAACACAAGAGGAAAAAATGTTTTTTTTGGGGAATGGGGGTTTTCTTTGATCAAACCTCGTTTGAGTAATTAAATTTTGAATTGAAATAATGAAATGTGAAATGCATGTTGAATGAACAAGTTATGTTGCAACTCACCAAACCCTTGAATAAACCTTTGGTAATCTGAAATATTGACCTTGATCATGCATAAAGGGTATGTGCATGATCATCATTGAAAAAATAGGCCCTTAAGTGGTGAAAATTTTAGAAAAATCAGAGTTAGACAACTTGATGTAAAAAATTTGAATAATTTATCTATAATTATTTCAAAAATATGGAAGAATAGAATTTGTAGCAAATTGAATATATTTTCTAAACTATTAGGTTTATTTAAAAAAATAAAATAAAATCTATTTGCTGAAAATTTTTAATTTCAATGCAGTAGCACTTAAATTTAAGGGAAAAAATAAGTAGGCATCTTTCTGACCACCCTAACTATAATAAAATCATAATATTTTTTTATAAGATATTAAATGTAAGTAGAGGATTCATGTCCCAATGTGATGCTTATTTTTTTGTAAAATTTTTTTATTAAAACTTTTTAAAAATATAAAAACTCATATGTTTGACCAAGGACCTTAACTTGGTCAATACTTCATGAAATTCAATTTTTTTAATCCTATATTATGTGAAGCATAAAATGTGATGCATGTTTCAAATTCAAAAAATGTGATACCGTTTGAAAGCTATAAATGTTTTTCAATCAACCTATCAATTAGGACTTTAGTCATAATTAAATAGAAAATGAATAATAATTATTTATTAAATTCAAACTAAAGCATAATTTATATTGGTGGAAAGCTAAGAATCTCCTTTAGAAACCCTTTTTCGTTTCATCAATTTTGGGTAAAAAACAAATTCGTCAGCCACATACCCATCATATCACCACTTTTTGGCCCATCATGATCCTGGACATACCCTAAAATAGCTTCAATGAATGTAGATCTTGATGCTTGAGATATGACTTTGAATGTTTTCTTGATCTTTGAAAACTACATCACAATGTTAGCTCCAAAAACATGCATGATGCTTAATAATTTGATATGGTTCTTGAGATATTGAATGCTACAACATAATGCTTGATAAATGCTCACTTGAATTCTCTTGATCACAATATTAACTCTTCTAAACTTGCACTTGAAATCTCTTGAAAATCAAGAATTAATTTGATGAAATAACCTTGTATTTATAGGTATGTATCCTTAATTTTCCAAAAATTAAACATTACAAGTTGACATCTAAATTTGAATTTAGAGATTTTAAAATAGCAACAAAAATATAATTTAAATTTAGGTTCAAATGCCTAGGGAGGACCCATTCGCCCATGGGTGAATGGGTCCTAGGTCTCCATTCCTAGAACACACATTGTTCAAGGTAAAGTGTTATGTGTCAAAATTAGTTATTGTCGGGTTTAGCCTTCATAAAATGTAATTTATTAGGATTCTTGATGTAAAATAAGGCTTATTAAGGCCTAAATAAGTCCAATTTAATTAAGAGGGCACAAACCAAATGTGAAAATGTAGAGGATTACATTTTTCTACGCTACACCCTCCACCATTTACTATTTACTACTTACAATTTCATTATAAATCTCACACAGTAGAGGACCATATTCAACACCAACAATAAATACTAAAAATCAATCAGGATAATTTAGTTATGGATCAAAATAGAATGAAACAAGAAGCTTATCAACATCATAGTGAGAGGAGTTTTGAAGAGGAGGACTAGGTATTTGTTCAATCAAAACCTTATAAACAAATTTACCTTAATAAACATAACAACATGAATCAGACACCTACATTTTATGGTCCTTATAAAGTTCTCCATCAAATAGGAATTTTAGTTTATAAGTTAGAACTTCCACCATCTTACAAAAATGATCATATCTTCCATGTTTCTTGTTTAAAGAAAGTAATAGGTAATAATATTCTAGTCTAGTTAGAATTGCAAGAGTTAGATGAAGAAGGAAAGTTTGTTTTAAAACCTAAGAAAATGATTGAAAAATGAGTAAAAGTATTCTAAAATAGAACTATCTTTGAGTTCCTAATCAACTGCAAGAATATATGCCAATTGAAGATGTCACATGGGAAGATGAACAATTTATACTAAAGCATCCTAAATTACTAAGAATTGAGGACAATGCTTTTTAAAATAGGAGGGGCATGTTAGGTTCCTAATATCATATATTATAATAATATAATATTTATTCCTAGGTATAATGAGTTAAGAACTTGTGTCATGCTTAACATTAACAATAGTCTTAGTTAATACCTTAAATACTATAAATATTGGGATGAAAGGTTATGTTCCTACATGGTTAAGCTTATAAGTAAATGGGAGATGTTTCTCTTCAATCACCATATAATCAATTATTCAATTCATATCATATTTTTATTATTAGAGGTAACCCTCTGAAAATGGTCTTCTACAATTCTATTTTATTACAAATATTTCCAAGAAATATCATAATAGTTTATGAGGGTTGGAAATAATGGAGGTGTTATGGGTGATGTGATAAAACTATAAGGATTCCCACTAGGAAGCCCCAGGCTTGGAGTTAAGCCATTGGTGTATTGTATTGTTGAATCTACAATAAGGGTGTTAATGTGGGAGTAGAATATATGATTGTGGAAAAGGAAACCTTTTTTACTCCTTGGTTTTGAGCATTTGTGAATGCTTGAGTACAACTAGCTATCTCAGGGATATTAGCATCTACTATATGAACTAGAATATGTAACACTTATATTCTTTGAGCATCATTGATTAACTTCCTAAGGGCATCTACGATAGGATTTTTTTGTCTCGCTAAATATTTAGTGCTTAAGTAATCTTGACAAACCATCCAAATCTTTGTCCAATTATTTTAATTTCTCATTATGCCTATGCACAATAGCTAAAATGCTAAGTCTACATAAATGTTTGATTGTGAGGTAGTCATAGGTATTATAATATTAGGAATGGAGTCCAAGATGGGTTGGGTATTAACAATACCATTTTTGGGAAAAAAATTCTCATCCTTACAATTTCATAAGGTTTACTATTGATAAGTAAGCATGGGTGGGTGGAGGGGAATTGGGGGGAACCCCCCATGAGGGGTTGGGGGGTTCATCCCCTTGGCTTGGGGTCTAGGGGTCATGCACCTAGATAGGCCTTGGTGAAAGCACCCCTCAAAGAAAAATTTTATGTATATTTTATTGATATAAATCTGGACCATTCATCATTAGGTGTCATATCCAATGATAGATTTTTTTGGCTTGTCTTGCCCTAAAAGGTGACCCTATTTTATAAACATGTTGTATTATGGTTGTGTATTGTGATGTATTTTGAGAGTTTTATGGCAGCCATGTTTCCTTTGGATCTCTAGTTCATGATACTCTTATGAGAAGCTTTCTTTGCAAGTATATTGTAATATTTGTTATTTCTAAATAATATATTGGGTGGCTTTAAAAGTGTGGAGTTTTTCTCTCAAAAGGGTTTTCCCCATGTATATTACTATGTTGTGGTAAGCAAGATATTTATGTTTTATTTCTATTTAATTTCTTAAAAATGTTGTAAATATCTATAATTTTTTCCATTATCCTCCTCTCAAGATTAGTGTAAGAAAATTTTCTGCTACCTTAGATTCTTTACAGTCTTGCATGAAAGAGTTAGAGGACTTGGGATCCATAGTCAATGTAGTTATAATGTGAGATGCCATAAGTCTACAACTTCATCTCATAGGTTTATCTATGGGAAATTAGGTCATGAATCTCATATGAGTTTTAAAACATTTGAGTATTCCTCCTATGAAAGTTAAATTATAGAAAATTTATAGTAAAACACACAAATTCAAAATAAAATAGGAAAACCACACAAAAAACATAGTAACAAATTTGTGATCAAATTTTGAGCCAAATCTAGCTAGTCTAGGGCGCAAGGAGACCCTAGAACGGTAAAAGTTGCTAAAATAAAATTTTGATGTTTATAATAGTGTTTAAGTGTTCTGCCATGTGAGAATTTTGATCAAATAGTGAATAATTTTCTAGAATTTGACAAATTTGTGATTGTGTAATGCAAGATGCAAGTATGCAAGAAATTTTCAAAATGTTCAAGAAAAAGGATGAGATTCCAAATAAAATTTTCAAAGTTAAAGTGCAACAACCTATTGATCCTAGTGTGTGAAATGTGGAACTTGGAAATCTTGATGTTTTTTGGAACAAAAGCAATGCACTTTTTTAACTTTTTCACTATATACAAATGCCTAGATAGAGTCCTTGAGCACTTTTAAATTTTATTTTCAATTTAATATGATCTAATGCATATTTTTAAATGCAATTGGGATGTAAATCTAACTTATGATGACTAAAATTAACCCTATTTTAACTTTGAATGGAATATGGTATGCAACTTTTTTACTTTTTTCTATGTTTTTTTCACAAAATGATGGATTCCTAGATAATGGATGCAAAACAATACAATATTAACCTTAGATCTATGATGATATGCTTAATATTTTAGAATTTAGTTAATGTAAAATTAGTTATGTTCACCAAAATTTTCATTTGGAAAAAGGGATCTTGAATTACAATATATATCTCATGGTGGTATATTAAGGCCATGCTGGTCAGGTGCCATTATGACAGGATATGTGCATGAGCAAAGTGGGCAATCTCAGGTCTAATTCAATTTCAACTAACAATAATTATAAATAATCACATTAAACAAATTCCATTTAACAATATAAGTCTCATTTCATACATCACATTTAAAGGATCAACAATATGAATTACCCATATCATATCAACAATATAACCACATCCAAATCAATCCAATTAATTAATATATGCAATCACCTCATTTACATTATCCATTAAAAAATGAGTTCAACAACTAGTTACATCATTACATCTTTACATCTTGAACAACAATGTCTCCTCGTATAAATGTGAGGAGAGTGCATCAGAAGTATAATGCATGGTACAATTGATTTATGGTGCAGTACAAGTACATGTAAGATAGCCCACACAAATAGAAAAAAGTGAAATATTCCACAACACCAAGAGGAGTTGTCACATGAATGATCATCAACAAGGGAAACCCAATGGAGTAAAAGGAACATTCCACCCATCCATGTGGTAACTAAAGGTCCACCCACTGTGCTAGGAGATAAAAATTAGTCCCACAAAAATAAGATGATCACAACTAACATGGAAAAAGTAAACAAAGTATAACCTAATTTACAACAACACATCATAAAAGAACATACTTTTCTTCCAAAGGATAACACATATCAAGGTAGAGAAGAAACAAGGGAATACTAGTCTGCAAAGGGAAGAGTGTCATCACATGGTCCTAGCATGGGTTATCCTAACAGTCTAAACATTGATCCCCATCTATGGTTATCCTAATAGCCTCTCACTAGGCATCCACCGCATAGGGTGACACATGCGGAACAAATATTTCTTTCATGAGGACAAGGAAGTTGGTGTTGCCAACTAAGCCTTCTTAGCCCATACTTAACCTAAACGAGAGCTAGAGGCATGGGCAAGGCATTCACTTATCTTTATTAATGTGTAGACTACCTAACCCTTAATTAATTTTAAGTTATCATTCAATTAAGAAACTTCTACATGGGTTACCCTAGAGCCACTTTGTGCATTGTCCCTCATTGAGAGCCATTCCCCCTTCTAACAACTAGAAGACCCTATAAATCAATAGGGTAAATCCATCATGCACATAAGGACAAATCCACAAGAGTACATAACCTGAGCAAGGAATTTACCAGCTCACTCTAAACATAATAGTAATAACAATAAGGAGTTCATATATAAGGACCCATAACAACACACTGCAAGTATAGTATCAACCAATTCAAGGCTCAAACATAACATTTCAACTAATAACAAATATTCCCAAGCCTCTGGAAGACACCCAATAATCCCTTTACACAAAGGACCCTCTCTTTCAAGAACACACAACAACATCCCATAATCCAAAACATACTCATAATACATCTTAGAAGCAACAATTCCAATAATGTAACTGTGGGTGCCTTTAAAAATCTGCAAACACTAACTTCAAACAAGGGTTAGCACCTACAAATCCTTCAAGAACACTCCTATGAAATACCTTGCAAAATGATTCAAACATGCAACAAAAGGATGAGAGAAAGCTACAAGCATTATGAAAGCAATCACAAGTTACCTATTCCATAGTGGATTGATGTCACGTGTGCTGGTTACCCTTTCCCAATCCTTGATCAATAGCTAAAATGATGCAATGAAAATGGAGATAATGAGCAAGATGAGTTCTCAAATTAAGAGAGTAACCTTGCATAAAATTGTGGATCCATGAATGTTTGATTTATTTAATTAAAGGGATGATGTTTGATTTATTACAAGGCTGATGATAATGTTTATTTGATAAATGACCTTAGGAAATGAGATTATTTAATGAATGGATGAATGTGCACCTGATTAATTGATGAATGGTCCTAATGCGACATCTAATTTGATTGAATCTGATCAAATGCATCATGTTAATTTTGCATGTCTACATTTTGCCCTTCTTTGAAGCAATGTACTTGTTGCGTTGGTTCAAAGAATAAATTGCCATGATCGAAATTTAAAAATTTCATGATTTTTCAGATGCCCCAGTGGAAAGTACATTGGTACATTTCCCCCTCGAGAGATCGAGCAAAAAGATTCGATTTGAGGGTTGATGTCGCAATAAAGAGGTTCAAAATGGGTGGTTATGGATGACAATGAAAATGAGATGATTTTAAGATGCTTAGAATAACAAGTCTATATTATCTTAAACAACTTAAATGAGGATATGATATGAGATGGATGAGATTGATGATGTGATATGCTATTATTATGCAAATGGATGATTTATCAGATTTTAGACTAACAGATCTATATTATGATGATGATTATGCATGTGAGATGATATGCAAAATACCAATGCTTTATGGATGCAAGATGGATGCATTGGAAATGTTATGTTAGTGTGGAAATGAGATGATGACAAGAGGGTCCAACAAGTCCATGATTGGTCGAGACTTTATTAGAGATGATGATGATAGATGATGATGATGATTTGCTTATCAAGGATTGGGATTTTCAAAGGGTCACTTACTTTATGTTTGATAACATGCCTAAGCACGATGCATCAAGGTATAAAGGACTAGGATGGCATTGCACTTAGTGTGACAGGACTTTGACTCAACAAATAGATAGAAGTATTCTTGTTCACACCTGGCATCTAGAAAACCTAGGATGAACTTTAGAAGTCTCAAACATCTTGGACCGAAACCGGAAAGGAAGTGCATAACCAATCAATGCAATAGTCAACAAGCTATAAAACACCTTCCATACATACCTACTAAAGAAAGTATTTGCCAAGGTTATTTTACAAAGACATCCAACAAACACACAAATAAAAAGACAATGATCACTACCCCATTCCTATCTCTCTAAATCCTTTTGTTTAGGATATCATCGAGAGGTCCTTGGAATGAGTGCAATAAGATAAGTCAAAGAAAAAGACCAAGTACACAAACAAGTTGATGTTCTTCAATACCACTAACAAAAAGGGAATGTGTTTTTAAGGATAAGAACCGAAACTTATTACCAAAAGGTAATGCCCATTTGTAGGAAGGATACATCCTAGGACATGTTAGTGGATGGCAGCACGCCATTTCGTTTATCCAAAGTGTTCTCTCTGATAAATAATGCCCCTTGTAGGAAGGATCCATCCTACGACATGATGTTATCAGGTGATTGATATGGGACTATTTGGATGATGGACTATCGATACAAAGACTTGACCAACTTGTTTACGTACTTACTAAGACTTGAGACATGACGCTTTTGAGTTTTACTTTTAACCTGCTAGACTTGTTTCTAACTGTTTCACCAAAGGTTGACGATGACGATCAGTTTATTATGAATGGTATTTATTGCGGGTGCAAGTGAGATGAGGCAGATGGATTTTTTCAAATATTTGGATGTTTTTGATGTTTTGAAGTGTTTTAAGGCTATTTTTGGTATTTTTTCGAGGTTTCACAAATGTTTTGATTTTCAGTTTTCCAATGTTTTTGGGATTTTCTGAGATTTTGACCAAGATACTAACCTAAAGACCTATCCTAGGGGTCTCAAGGGATGATCGACAGATTAGCCTTGCACTTTGCAATGCTCTACCTTGTGAGGAATACGTAGTTAATTGACAACCTGTTTTTGGTTTTTGATGTTTTGATGTTTTGGATTTTTTTGGATTTTACGATGTTTTTTGATTTTTTCTACAGTTTTTAGGACTTTAGAACATGCCCCAATGTGATGCGATAGACTACTCCAATAAAGGCAAGATAAACTAACCTTGAGGATGGGTCGAGTAATACTAGGAGGGATCATGATATGAACATAGGACCAAGCTATGGTGTGGATGAGTGATGGATGCAGATTCGAATGCAATGGATGATGGGGGGATAATGCGAGATTGAGCCACTTAAAAGGGTCTCTTTGGTGGATGGAAAGTGCTTATTCACATAAGGCTCACGTTTACCAAGTTTTCAACGAGGTACTTACCCAAAGTGCCATAAGTGGTTTTCACTAGAAGGGATGATTTTTATCCTTTTGAGTTTTTGGATTTTGCTTTTTTTATTTTTTGTTGTTACCAAGATCTTTTGTTTGCAGGTTTTTCAAAATAACCATTTTTTAGGACTTTTTCCTGATTTTTGAATTTTGGTTCCTATACCTTGAAAGAATTAGGCACTCTGAAACTTTTTAAGGATGGGGGAATTTATTCATGGGCTCAGCAGGGAGGTTCTTTGGGTGTTGATAGCTAATATGCCCCTGATTTATAGCTTGCTATGACAATGAAAGGCCCTAACCAATTGGGTTCAAACTTGCCTTTGCTGTTGGGATTTAGGACATTCTTCTGATTTTCTCTTAAGACCAATTCTCTGACTTGGAAAGTCCTACTTCTGATCCTCTTGTTGTAGCTTCGTTTGAGTCTATTTTGATAGACTTGTAAGTGATTCAAAGCATCGATCCTTCTCTCATCTAGTAACTCCAGCTCGTTTAGTCTTGAAACCCGATATTCTTCATCAATGATGAGATTTTGCAGTGATATTATGAGGGATGGGAGCTCGATCTCAATTGGGAGTACAACCTCT